>JASAMW010002333.1:0-60809 GCA_030247985.1 Epsilonema sp. ZAB3_2 | reverse complement strand
TAGTAGTCCATGCTTCTATTCCAGCCGTCACAGACGAAGTGTGGTCTGTGGTGTGGAGAAGATCGTTGCAACTGTCAACTGTGGAGTATTACAACTGTGTTGCAGAGCGGAGAGAGATAGATGGCGAACCTTTTGATTCTGGCGGATGCGGCTGAGCGTAGGACGGATGTTTCTCCTCGGCTGTGTACGCACGTGTGCGGCGGCGAAGAAAGCGCCAGCAACTGGCCTTTTCCCACTTTCCACGACTATATCAAGCTGAGCGAAGCTGATCTTGCCGTAAATGCAACACACGATTACTACAGTCGTTTGTTGCAGCCAGAGGGAGACATGGAACATTCATACGCCTTTCCTCTTCTCGTGTCTGAGTCATCGTCCGTTGCTGAAGACTCTGAAGAGGTGCCCTACAGCATGGACCAATGCTGCCTTCACGCAGAAGATGCAGAGAATGGTGTTTTGCTTGAGGAAGAAAGCGCTTCTCTCTTCCTTCCTACAGCCTGTTTTTCTTCACTGGACGATAAAGAAGTGATAGAACTCGAAGATTCTGACTTTGAAGACTTTCTTTCCTTCCTCCAACCGTACGGTAGACGACGCAGTCGGAAAAATAGCAGCCCAAAGAAAAGACGGCCGAAGTCGACGAAGGAAGAGGCGGAGCAAGAAGTTGCGATGTCGGCTTCATCGCAAGACAAGAAATGTGAATGGGATAGATGTGGAGCTGTATTCCAGATGCTTGCACAGCTTGTCGACCATCTCACGACACTGCATGTCCGCAGAACGAGATACAAACTGTGGCCTTGCGAATGGAAAGGTTGCGATCGTCGTGAAGGATTTGCTCGACGGTAAGTGACCACAGGCACATACAGTTCTGTGACGTCGACGTGCCGCCTTACGTATGGCGATAGCCGGGCCCTGAAAAGGGGGGAGAGAAATAGGACCGAACGGGAATCAAGCCCGCTACACTCGGACACAGCTGTGGACTTAGGCAACCCCACCAGGGAACGGTCCGGGCACTTTTGACTAAACACGCCTTACATACCTATAGAACTAGTTTACGTACACTACTGGCCTTGGACACAATTGCCATACGTACGCAGTACGTAACAGTTCGTTATATACATAGTATGGCTGGCTATGTTATGTTTACATATTGCAGGTACTTGTTGGTGCGACACCTTCGTACACACACAGGCGAGAAACCACACACGTGTCCTAAATGTGCACAGTGCTTCTCCACCTTGGAACGATTGGCGATTCATTCGCGCCGAAGGCACGAAAGTAAGTATTATCCGGACATTATGTACTACTGCGCGTACGTTTGTGCATGTGATGCCACCTATTGAATTGAGCGACGCATTTTGCTGTGTGTTTTGTGCTGGTTTTGGTGTATCCTGCTGGAAATAGGGAGAGACTGATCCAGAAGGACTGACTGCAACATGTGTGCGCGTGACCCCATCTCCGCGTAACCCCAATAGCGCTATACCAAGGTGCGTGAAACCCAAATGGGTTTAGTTTAGGTCTTCGAACCCTGTGGGTCTTCGCTCACAATTTTTCGCGCTTGGACATTTTTCGCTCATATGGGTATCGCGCTACTGGATTCGCGCAAATGGGAACATGCCGCGCCGGCTACTATATTGCGTGGTGGCAGGAAATTACAATGCTCTCATCCGCATTGCGTGTTTTCAGTATGCATGCATGACACCGTACTGTGGTTAGTTGTGTCATTTCTTTGTTTTTCTGCGCTGTTGCCATGTCGGGCGAGGGGGCGGGGGGTGTGGTGCGAGTGGGTTACTGGGTGACGAAGAAGCGGTTCGAGAAGATCAACTTCCAGCGCTTCGAGGAGCTGTGCAGAGAGGCGGGCGTGCAGTTGGTGGAGATCGACTTGAGGGGCGATCTGGAGTCGCAGGGCCCCTTCGCCGCCGTGATTCATCGCGTATCAGATCTGATCTCTCAGAAGAAGGCAGGGGACGAGGTCGCGGCGGCCCTGCTGAAGAAGTTCCGCAACTACATGTATGCACACCCCTCCACGCTGCTGCTGGATCCGTTCAGCTCCGTGCGCAAACTGAGTCACCGCTTCAAGATGTGCGTGTTCATTCGGAAGAAGATCGCCTTCGAGGACGTGCAGGTGCCGCCGTTCGTGCACGTGACGGAGCCGCGAGAGCTGGAGAAGATGCGACGCAAGGTGCGCCAGGGCGGACTGGCCTACCCGCTGATCGCGAAGCCGGTGCTGGCGCACGACCACAACCTCCTGCTCATTCTGAGCGAGGCCGGACTGCCGAAGGCAGCCCAGCTCCTGCAGCCGCCGCTGCTGCTGCAGACCTACATTCCTCACGACGGCGTCCTCTACAAGATCAACGTGATCGGCAAGGAGTACAGCTGGCTGTCGCGTCCTTCGCTCAAGAATCTCTCGTCTGGCGACGAAGCTGCCATGGGCGCCTCCTCCATACCCTTCCACACGCATCAGATCAGCAAGCCGGGCTGTCGAACGGCGCTCAATCCGCAGCCACACGCAGGGGCAGGAGCAGGAGGGAAGCAGAGGCCGAGAGAGGACGCCATACGCGGCATCGTTAAGCGTCTGCATCGCCAGCTCGCCCTGAGTCTCTTCGGCGTAGATTTGATCCTGGAGAGAGGCACTGGACGTCACTACATCATCGACATCAACTACTTTCCCGGCTTCGAGGGCGTGGATTTGGTGCCGGAGAAGTTGCGCGATCTCACCCTGGGCAAGCTGGAAGAAGCGAGGCAGAAGCAGAGGAAAGCACGTCCCCAACAGCAGCAGGCAGCAGTCTCACAACCGCTCTCCACAGCCTCCGAAATCACGGAACAAGACTAACAGCTACACATACTCACTACTACTAACACTGCACTAACTGATTACTCATCTATACCACCGCTGTACACACCCCTCTCTGCACACTGTACGCTAGTATATAGGCCTACTGACTAATAAAGCGCTGATTGAACATTGTTGCATTGAATTGCTGAATCCATCTGCAAAACAGTATTGACGAATGACGAATACTATGTACAGTATGTGCGTATACGTACATATGTACAAAACAAAATAATACTAAACATACCTGCTCAAAACGAACGATTTTTGTTTTCTAGAGCGGCATCTGTATCAGTGTTCGATGTGTGGCAAGAAGTTCGCGTCTACTGGTGATAAGATTCGTCACGCGAAGACGCATGCTGCTTGGCGACCGAAGACCTTTGCATGTCCAGCTAGTGGCTGCTCTCGCAAGTATCTCTCTCAACAAAGTCTGAATAAGCATTGCCGTGTTGCGCATTCTGATTGCTCAAGGAACGGCAAGCGTGCTGAAGCAAGGATTGGACGTTGAATTTTGCCTTGCTGGGTGTGATATGAATAACCTACGTACGTACTGTACTTCCTATACCTGTCACTGCTTTCGATGAACGGGTTGCGGTAAAATAGTAGATCGGTGAATAAAGGTTTTTAAAAATGCGTTGGGCTTGGATCTGGATGCCATTGTGAATAGACGAATACCTGTTCCCTTCTTTCAAATCCTTGTTCCTTCTATGCTACGTCAGTGTGATTGTATATTTATCCGTTACTGTATGGATAGAGAGATGGTTGTTATGACGATGGAAGCGAACTGGTCAGCTGTGGAGGATGTGGAAGGAGTGCCCTTCTATCACAAGCATTACAAGAGACCCAGGCTCACTGTAGAAGAAGAAGCGTGTCTGAGAGCTGCTGGTAAGATTTACTCGGTCACTCAGCTAATTCAGCAGGATCGATACTGGAACAATAGTGGGCTACACACGTGGTGAGTAAACTCACGGTGAATTCGACGGTGAGTTTGAACTTCGAGTTTTATTTTTTGTGTAGAGCATTCTCACTTGCTCCCAAGCGCGAAATTTTTCTCATCTGTTCACACGATGGTGAGTTTCAAACTCACGGTGAATTCACTGGCCTCCCTATGCTTCATCGCATACGTACGGGGAATTCCCCGTGAGTTTACTCGCTCCGTGTGTAGCGCACTAATGTATAGGTAGGCGACTGTAGTTTCGCCAGAGGCATTGTGTGGTACTGTACTGCGTGTGCGTACTCCGGGTGGTAGTACAAACAAGCAACGTCCATCATGGTAATCTAAGCGTCCGCAATGTCCCGGAAGAGTGAGTGTATGTCATGACGCAACTCTGGCCGTAGTACAGCAGGTTTTCATGCCACAGTAGGCTAGGCTGTGTATATGTAATGTAGCATTTTTTCAGGAGTGGAATTGCGAAGTGGTCCGTTTACGACTACTGAGGATCGTCGATTGAGGAAGAACTGGCGGCGGTTCTGCCGCGAGCACAATTTCTCTGATCCTTGCCTTCTGCTCGGAATCGGTGCACACAGTTCAACGTCTGAAACAGAACGGTTGCAGTACAGACAGGCGAGAAAATTCGCCGTGGAGCATGGATTTATCCCTTTCCTCTGTAATATACACATATTGGTATGTACTGTTTGTACATTACGTACTGTAAGTATATGTTGTGTTGTGTTGTAACGTACTGCGTACGTATGGCAATAAATAGCGTCCGAGGCCAATAGTTACGTAAACTACTACCACTAGTATGTACATACATAGGTGAGTTTAGCCATCTGTCCTCGGACCGGACAATTGGTCGTGTGTCTAAAAGTCCTCAACTATGAGGGTAGCGGGTTCGGTTCAATATCTCCCCATTTTCGGGGCCCGGCGATTTTCGGGCGTCACAAATGTTTTGAGAAGAATGGGGTGTTGCTTATGGCAGGTCGTAAGCTGCGTCGTCGTACGGGTCATCAAGTTTATCAGCGTGCACGTCGCATCTTCCATCCTGCTGTGTATGCTGGGAAATGGCAGCCTGAAGATGACGAGGAGCTTCTGCGCTTGCACGCCTACCTCGGCAACAGCTGGATGGAGATCGGAAGGAAAATGGCGCGTTCCAGTCTCGCAGTCGTCGATCGCTTTCACAAAATCAACCCCAACAGAAGCAAGGGACACTTCACCAAGGAGGAGGAAAACAAGTTGCTCGGTGGGTACAGTACAAGACTGTGCTGCTATTGCACTCCAGTGAATGCAATTCTATGTACATACAACAGTACATTACATTGGCTGGGTTCGCTGTCTTGTGCCGTAGCATGTGTTGTGATGTGTGTACTGTGCACCTATAGTATGCAGGTTGTTTATGCTCGCTGTGTATGCAAGAACGCAACTATGCATATAATAACGCTGTAGTTATCGCTTTTCGCATTCTTCAACCTTCATGCTTTTCTGCAATACTGTGCCTCTGCACGACCTTTTGATTTGTGTTGTGTCAGATTGCATAATGGAGATGGCGGAATTGGAGAATGCTGAGGAGGCGTGTCTTCTACCTCTGGATGCCATCAACTGGGTCGCTGTCACACAGGATTCATTCCCCGGTCGAACACCAAGACAGTGCAAGGATCACTGGTTGGTATGTTGATTTGTACTACTGCCACTATCCAGCATCCATCCATGCCGGCTCATGTTCATAACTTACTTACTTTGTACCAGGATTTCCATCAAGAAGAAGATTCAGAGTGGAGAGCTGCAGATGAACAGAAAATTGATCCGATGGCCTCGTCCAGCTTACCTGAGGCTGTTGAAACTGTAAGCCCACTCTTCTGACCACCCAAACGGACCATGGGAGGATAGTGGAGGGTAGTAATTCAATTCGGGCCAGTAACGGTAGCCATGCCTTTTCTTTTTACGCACATTCATCACATACATAGTATGCATGTGTCCGTAGTCGCGTGGTATAGACATGGCCACCTTCCACTGTGAACCATTCACCGTTTCTTATGAATTTATTTTCTTATTACGGCTCATGGTATGCAGCAGTATTTATTTCCGTCATAGAAGCGGAAATCCATGGACAAATAAATAATGACAACTGTCCATGGCATTGTACGCCACGCTCGACAGATATTGCGTTGATATATCTACTGGCATAATATGGAATATCATGATATGTAAGTATAGGTATGTGTTAGCATGAGGTATAACAGTGTGCCTGCCTGCGTGGTGCCGCGTAATGAGAAACAGCCGGACGTCTCTTTTTTAGAATGAAAAGGCAAGGGGTAAAAAGCGAGAAGGGTGTGGACTGGGCCAAGATGACTCTTGATGAGAAGCTCGCTAATTTGGCTCCGGAAGGATGTATGGATGCCTACGCGCTGCAATACAGCTGGAAAAATCTCAAGAAGTCAAATGCCAGATTCTTCTCAAAGGCAAAGGATGGACAATCGTTTCAAGGTGACTGCGGGGAGATGCTACCTGACTAGGATGACTATTTATTACAGTGTGCTGAATAAGCATGGATAGGCCTTGACTGGACTTCTCGTTCCAGATTTGTTGAAGTTGCTCAGTAAACGATTGAGGGAAAGAAAGAAGTACGATGCTCCGCTGAAGAAGACAGGCTACTCAAAGGCAGGGCGTAGAAAATATGTCCCCATGAACGATGATGACGACGACGACGACGACATGCGCTTTAGTGCGGAAGCAGCTTCCTAAGTCTCCGAAATGGGTCGGGTGACTCCGCCTGGTCCACTCAGGATCGAACGGAAGGGCTGGCGATAAAATGGATCATGGCGCGTTCACCAGACGTCCGTTACATCCGTCCGTCCGTCCGTCCGTTCGTCAACCCATAAGTGTTCGTCCGTCAGTCCGTTCGTCAACCCATATGAGTTGACGGATGGACAGACGTCCGTTACGGACGTTACGGACGTCTGGTGAACGCGCCATCATGCTTCATTGTCCTTTCTACGTAGTAGTACACGTACATACTTAACTTCGTATATCAAGCATGCGCCATCAATGTACCGTATTTTACCTATACAGATGAGTGTCATACATGAACCGACCAGCAGCGGCTTATCTCCACAGTGGACAGAAAGATTTTTCTGCGCTCTTTTTATCGGAAAGCGAAAAGCTCACGCGGCGTTGGAGGACTGCTCGCTTGTATCGTACATACGTTTTCTAGCGGCTATGGTACTTTAGGTCAAAAGCACGAGTATTTTAGTTCGTCGTAGAAAACTTGTCTCTTGCTACAGCACAGACTGTTCGCCGACTGCGAGGACCGAGGAGTTATTTACAAACTGCGATGTGCACTGCGTCGACTTCAGGGAGAATGGTAGGTGGCTTTCCTCTTTTCCGCACATGCATCGCATGTGAACAGAAAATAGGAAAAAGGCAACATTCCAGTCGTACGAGAAAATGTTTACAAAGTGAGTGTTTGGGTGGGAGGCGTTGCTCTCGGCGAACTTGGCAGCGCATTGATTGGATGCTCGTCTCCACCTCCGCAAACACTACCGAGAGATGTTTCATCAACCCGCAGCACACCCTCCGCAAAACAAAATAACCCATGATTGACGCTAATAGCGAAAGTCGAACTGCGCATGGAATAATCAGTAAGTACAAAAGATTTTTACAGCTAGATTAGCTGAAGGTTACCATACCTGCGGCGTTGGTCAATAACTATTCTGACGTGGGATCAGCTGACCGTCCAAAGTGGTGCACAAATGACGTAAATTGATTACGCATCGTGGAACGGTAGCAAAGTGGTGCTGAATGAGAACGTCCTCGTGCTCGGATCAGAGCGTATCTCTACCTCTTCTCTCTCACGATAAAATGGTTAACAGTACAGTCAGGTTCCGTTGCCTTGCATTATCGACGTCATTTGTGAACAGCCGAAATCCTCCGTGCCAGGCCGAGTTGGCAAGCTCGAGACTTCCCGCCACTCGCGCGCACGCACACTCACGCAGCCGCCGCGTAGCGCAGTCCATTCACCGCGTTGGCCAGAAGAGAGGACGGCTGCTGCACTCGCTATTATGTGAAGGGGAGGGACGCGTCCGAGCCGAGTAGTGTGTGTGAATATTCGCGAAAGAATTATTTTATGTGTCAGGCATCAGCTGATAGCCTCTGAATGAACAGAAGCGAAGACAACTTGCTTGCAACAACGCTAATACCAAGCCATCTCATCTGTGACGACTGTTGATGACGGGTTTTGAAAAGCGATGGTAAATATCAGTTTGGAAGCGCAACGAAGGGAGGAGGAAAGTGGACGAGAAAATCATCTGGATCGTCAACATCAAGACATGGAGGATGAGGAAGATGAGGATTTGTGTGTCGTAGATGATAATGACGTGGGAACCTTGGCTGTTTCACGGTAAGCGCGGCTGAACCACTCTGCCGCTTCACAGAATAGAATACCATACGTGTGGAGTGGACACACATATTGTTGGCGCACAACGGCCCACCCATAGGCTACTCTATTCCTGCAATAATGTTGTTTCTATTATTGGTTTGGGGAAGGTGTGGTTGGCGCATTATGCGTCGAAATCAAGCATGTTCTTTCTTATTGTTGGCAGGCTTAGTAATTCGGAGGATGGCAAGACGAAGGTTGGGGATCCGGAGAAACGACAACGTCGTGAGATCGCCAATTCCAACGAAAGACGACGCATGCAGAGCATAAATGCCGGATTTATGTCACTGAAAGCTCTACTGCCGAGGAGAGATGGAGAGAAGCTGAGCAAGGTAATTTGCTTTACACACAAGCGTGCGTACAGTTCGCAAAGTTGCTCATGTCAACGTAGCGCAAATGTTGGCGTTCGCGAGGACAAGCCTGCAAAATTCAGCTCCGCTTTTTTAAAAATTTAAAAGTTGGGCGTTCAGCGTCCGTTGTGAACGAGACATCATCTAACGTTACTCCCAGCGTGGACACTGCATGCTGTCCGTGGAGTGGATGTTGCTTATCACCACCACCCCATGGGCGGACATGACGTACCCCCGTTGTACATACGCTCAGCATGCGCAAGACGCACCGTCGGACATGTTATCCGCTAAGTGTGTCCATGTCTCGGCGCAACGCTGAGCATGGACAGTCATGGCCGTACGCTTAGCTAGCGCCGGGCATACGTCGGACGTACGCCGAGCCCATTCCCTGTGCAATATGAAGAATGGCCCGTTCATATCGGTAGAAAATAAGTACGCCGTACGAAATCGGAAGTATTGTACGCCTGGCGTGCGCCCAGCGGCGTGGTCAATCATGTTTGTCCATGCTTTTGCATTGCCCCGAACTAGGCTCACGCTGAGCATACATACCCGATGTGAATGGGCCATTCACTGTTGCTCGCTGGATGGAAAACACCAATCTGCTCTCATTCACTGCAATAATAATAATGCTGTATCCGTGATGATGATCAGCTGATGCTGATGTGTAAGTAGGTAGCGCATCTCAGAGTAGTGCAGTTATATCAATCAGCTGATCACATCTTGGTCTAACCATGTTCAGTCAAAGTCTAGATGTTCCATCTATCTAGTGGCGCCTTTACTATTTCCTCCTGATCCTTTGCTCACGACACCGTTCATCGCATGTATGTTTTTGTATGTACGACCACAACGTATAGTATTTTGCGTAAACATGTTCTCGTCTCGTTCTTCCCGTTCACGCTTACGTGCTTTTGCGGAAGTTTTTTTAGCTTCGCAGCATTTTTCTACTTAAAAACGGTGAAGTTTGGATTATTGGTACCTTTTGTGTATGAGCTATAGTAAAGAACTGTCAGCTGCTGTTCGTCTGGGCTGGCGCTGTACTGTACGTGTCATTTCAGCATGAGTGTTGTTATTTTATTTTGCTTCGAAGAGATGTATTTCTTTCCTCTTTGTATATTCACATTGTTCATTGCTGAATGTTGCCAGATGCGCAAAGGTCAATAGTTCCACTTCAATCATGAAAATCGTGCCAGGTCAGAACGGTAGGGTACATCAAAATAGTGCCAGAATTGCTCTTTAGTATGGGTGCTAGACCGAAATTTGGGGGTGCCAAATGGGGTCGTTGCAACAGTACCAGTGTTAGTTTAGTTAGCAAACACTATATAGTACCAGACCTGGCAATAATGATGAAGGCAGTGTTTTATTATAGTAGTGAGTAGTAGAGAGCGTTGCTTTGCTTCGCTGTCTGTCTCGCCCATATTCTGCCTCTGTGCGCTTCCCTTCCCTCTCTCCTGTGTGCGCTCAGCTGCTACGAAATGTTTGCGTTGTGTGCGCCTGGTACGCGAGATTATGGATTTTCCTGCGTAGGAATTTGGGCGCTGCGCCAGTTGTCTGGTTGCTCCTCTTGGCACTCGGCCAAACGACGACAACCCAGCTGTTTCGTCGACGAGCGTAAACAAACGACTGGAGCGCGGGGCGCGTGCAGAAAATGCGCAAATTTTTCAACACAGCACAAACTTTTTCTTGTGTTATGGATGCCGTGATTTGAAAGTGAATGCGGATGCTTTTTTCAGGCGTCTATCCTGCAACAAACAGCCGAGTTGCTCAAGAATTTGCAGGCGGAGCGATCGATGTTAACGCAGGAAGTTGCTGAGCTGAAGCAGGGAATGCCGAAGCCCACTCCGATAACGCACATTGCCGCTCCACCGAAAAAGCGGAGAAAGTTCGAACGACAGCAGATGCAGGCCAAAGCTGGGCAGGGTGAGTGATGACTTGAGTTGACTGACAGCTACAGAAGATGTGGTGGATGGGACAGCGTGATAGTACTGTGTTGTTATTTTTTCAGAGGAGGAGTCTAGGAATGTGTTGGTGTCGGAGTCTGAGGAGTTGACGCGTGAGTTGGTGGATGTGAAAGATCGCTGGGAAATGGCGCAAAGTGAGCTGCTGAAACTGCGCGTTAGTTTGGAGCAGGAGCGTCGCATGCGCCTCCTGCTAGAAGATCAACTGCGAGCCATGGAACTCGGTCGTCTGCAGGTGCGACATAATGCATGCATCAATATCAAAGTAGGCGTATTGGTACGTGAGGTGTAGGTATGCAGGCAAAGTGGTTGCAGATGTTGAGTCGGGCGGCTGCCCTGGAGTACAGTCCCTCCTCGAATCCGTCCAGCGGTGTCTACTGCACGCGCAGTCCGAGCACAGCTGTGGTGGAGAGCGTGGCGCACAAGTCAGTCAGCAACACCAAGCAGAGTCTGAATGTGATCGTGGAAGCCATTCGTCATCTGGAAGGCGATCAGCTCTTTGTGGACGTTGACGACTCCGCTCTCCAGCACCCTCCACCTCGACATCTGCAGCAAGATTCCCCGGAAACTCTCAGCTTTTCCTCCTCTACCTGCCAGCAGCCTCTTCTTCAGCATCCAGTCTCCATGGTTTAACTATCTGTTTTCTTCATTCATTCAACCAGCCCGGGGTTCCTATTTCTATCACCTGTTTTCAATTTTCCATTTGTTCGTACGTTCTGCGTTTGTTGGATGATGTGCTGTTCTATTGGGTTTTACTGCACGTGCTACGTACGTTACGTACCGTTACCATTCATCGCTGTTTCTGTTCAGTGTTCGTACTGCACTAGTTCCGTGTGGCTTCTATTCGAGAGAAGTTGTAGGCTATGAATAACATTTGTTGTTTCCTGCTGTTTCTACTGTCCTCTTTCTAAAATATGCGTGACGTTATAGGTCGATTTGTTGGGCTACGCAGGTCTGCTACTAAAACGAGTAAGGCCAAGGATTTCATTCAATCATACCAATATACTGGAGGGAGTTGGATAATCGATTTCTTATTATGCAGCACGCCCTCCATTTCCAGTGGTAGTATTTGTGTATGAACTTGATGGAATCCTTGGTGTCGTCCGGATGTCATTCAGAGCTCTTCTGGTGAATGTTTGTGTTTTGTTGTTGAAACTGAAGAAGGGGGAATAAGCGTCGAAGGAACAGGTGACGGTGACTTTGTGGTCATGCGTCACCTAATGAAACTACATTCAGTACTGCGGCGCGGGGTATGGTACCTATAAGTGCAAAACCTTATTAGTTATTGTACTAGTATCGACGGTTTGTGATCGCTGGTATTTCATTTACCGGTGCATAGCCCCGAGCTAGTTGTGCAAAAATTAAGAGCTCCTGTATGAGTTTGGGCTGTTGTGCAAGGAAGGACATATTGTATGCGTATTACACCGTATTACGGTACATTACGTACGTAGTAAAAACGAAGACGACGAAACGGGCGTCGTCTTCGTTTTTGCTACTATTTATTTTTTTGCTTGGTACACTACGTTGTAGAGTGCTTCTTTGGAAATGTACCTTGGACACCTTTTTTATGGTCCAACAGCCGTTTTCCAAACATATTGCGCCTTCCGCATTACGTTGCTGACCAGTTCAAAATTTAACCCCTCCTGTATGCTGAGATATGGCTGTTGGTAGGCCCAATTTGCCCCTCACGTGCCCGCCACTTTTTTCAAAAGTTCTTAACATCATTCTACTCCATTTTTTTCGCTGATTTCGGTTTGGGGCATGCCCCTTCGATATTTTGATAAATACACCACCAAAATTGACGAAAATGATCAAATTAGCCAAAATTACCCCTTTTTGGGCTATATCATGCTGTATTCATCAAAATATCGGAGGGGCATGCCCCAAATCGAAATCTGTGAAGAAAATGGAGTAGAATGATGGTAAGAACTTTTGAAAAAAGTGGCGGGCACGTGAGGGGCAATTTGGGCCTACCAGCAGCTATATCTCAGCATACAAGAGGGGTTAAATTTTAAACTGGTCAGCAACGTAATGCGGAAGTCTCAATATGTTTGGAAAACGGCTGCTGGACCATAAAAAAGGTGTCCAAGGTACATTTCCAAAGAAGCACTCTACAACGTAGTGTACCTAGCAAAAAAATAAATAGTACGTACCGTGATACGGTACGTCTTCGTTCGCTTCCGGATCAAGATTTAATGGAACACAAGTTACTGCAGATCATTGCAAGGGTCAAAGGTGGATTGGGGGACGGGGAGTATTCATGCACCGGTAAATATACGATCGGTCGTACACATGCGCAAAAGCTTATTTCATGTGATTTTTCACGCTGCTGTTTATACTTTTTTATACCTGTTATACCTAACTTGAACCGGTTTATGTACAAAAATCTGCTGTTGTTGCATTACTGACATATTGCTTGTTGCTTTGGTGCGAAAGAAAAAGCAAGCCGGCGTGATATTTATGTTTTTTTACGTTTGTTCGATTCTCATCGTATGCATAGCACATAGCACTTATTGCAAAACTCGTTATTATTGTATAATGGTTTGCAACATCGCTTGCGTATCTTCGCCTCAAGTATGCACGTACTCCTAGAGAGAGCGCACGCTCGTTGCTTCATATTGCTCGCGTTCCAGGAGTACCAAGACGAAGACCATCATGGCGCGTTCACCAGACGTCCGTACGGACGTACGTCCGACGTATCTACATACATGAATCGTGTACTCCTAAATACGTCGGACGATCTAGGACTACATGCTCCATGTATGTAGATACGTCGGACGTACGTCCGTACGGACGTCTGGTGAACGCGCCATCAGGAGTACAACAAAAGGAGAGGAGAAGGAACGAAGCGCGAAAACGGAAGCGCATGGGATTGAATTCTTCTTTCAAGGAAGGATTGGAAGTCAGGTGGTGCACCGCCGAATTAGCTAGTAGCTACTAGTAAGCTAATGTCACTTCCCGATGGATAATTACGTGAAGAGCGACACGATAGAGGTTGCGCTGGAGTCACCGTTTACGGAGGAAGCCGGAGTTTTCTCAAGTACTCCGATGGTATCAGTAAAGAAAGGATCGAAGCTACGTAACGTCGTCACGTATATTCTCAAGCAGTTGAAGGTGAGCGAAGTTTACATTATTGTTCTACCTGCGACATCAGCTATCCACAAAGGTCCCACCCCACAAGGCCGCACGAGGGACAGGCAGGCTTCCGAAGCGAAAGAATCGCAAAGGGATTACGGTAGCCTACGTACGTGGTAAAAACGAAGACGACAAAGCGCGCAGCGAGCAGAAGGAAGAAACGAAGAAGCGCGCGCGTCGTGGTCTTCGTTTTTACCACGTACGTAGGCTACCGTAATCCCTTTGCGATTCTTTCGCTTCGGGAGCCTGCCTGTTTCTCGTGCGGCCTTGTGGGGTGGGACCTTCGTGGATTATAGTCTGGCCAATAGCAGTTGGCACTTGGACTCAAGGCGCGTTGCGTAAAATAGATTTACAAATGCGGATTTCTGTCCACGCTTCGTGTACTCCTATTTAGCAGAAGTACATGCAAACTACGCAACTCGCCTTGAGTCCCAAGTGATTGGCCTGACTATAGCTGCAACTGTTCACTGCTTACTTTATGCGCACCGGTGCGCACCGAAAAACGGAGCGCCAGTACGTAAGGTGCGCACTGGTGAGCACCTGTGCAGAACAGTTCCTGGTCAGCGCTGGTGTAGAATAGTTCCGCACAAATGTGCACGAGTGCGCACCTTGTGTACCGCACCTTCTGTTTTTCGATGCGCACCTTCTGTTTTTGTTGCTCACCGGTGCGCATAAAGTAGCAGTTGTGGCAGTCATTTTTTGTTTTCAAACTAATGTCTGATGATGTCTAATGTCTCACCGATGTGGCCTCGCCCGTTCGGCCCGAGGGCCGCCCCCAGGCCGCCCGGAATCGAATGGAAGCGCCGGCGGAAACAGGAGAAATTATTCATTCGACCGATTTTTCACGGTGAATTGGAGGGAGACTACGTGTACGTGTGCAACGTCTATACGCCGACCAAGAACTTTGGAGTAGAGGGAAGGAAATAAACGTGCGCTGACGGTTTCAGCTTCTTCCTGACCCCAGTTTCCGTCGCACGAAGCCATATTCGGCGGTCGGCGAAGCCAAGGAAAGGCGCAGAGAAGCGCAACGGATTCAGCGGAGGCGCCAAATAACTGATTATAGCTGGGTGGACGATCAAGAGCGTGCTTGACAATTTTGGCGCTCCGTAGTAATCTTAGTAAATCTGGCATTTCTATACAAGAATAGCAACCGGCTTTTTCGACCCTTTTTCAAACACTATTGCTATTCTTGTTTAGAATGTCAGATTACTACGGAGCGCCAAAATTGTCAAGGACCCTCTTGATCGTGCACCCAGCTATACCTTCGATTCCGGGCGGCCCGGGGGAGGCCCGCGGTCGAGCGGGCGAGACCATATCGGAGAGAGTTAAACTTATGTCTGTTCAAACTAATGTCTATTGACCAGTTGCGCTAACACTTTTGGGTGGTTGCGGGGTGGCTCCGCGGTATATACTGAAAGTTTAGATCGGTGCTGACCTGGTCGTCGACGTCGTTTGTCGTATTTTTCTTTCAGCTCGCTTATTTTATTTTTTACTGATTAGTACCGTTAGCGCAACTGGTCAATATACGGAGTGGTCATGAGTGTCCACGAGCGTATAATGAATATTGCCCTCACAAATGCTGTTTGCGCACCAATGCGCACCAGAAAACGTCGACACCTATGTGTAAGGTGCGCACCATACATATGGAGGTGCGCACCAGAAAACGTCGACACTCGACACCTATATGTAAGGTCCGTATCAGTGATCACCTTATATACTGGAGCTCCGTGTTTCAGTGCGCACCAGTGCGCATAAAATAGTAGTTGTGAGGACGATATTCAGTATGGGTTAACCGACACCGACCTTTAGCCAGCGGCCCCGTGGCAGTTTTGCATGTGTTGCAGGGTCGGTGATAGGCATTGGTCTACCAGGTGCATTTTTTTATGATTTTACAACTCAAAAGTGCTCGAATTTCAACCAACATTTCAATCCTGAAATTTCCCCGACTTTTGTGGACGAATCCCTAATTCACCCAATGTGTCCGAAAGCATGTTAAAAGTAGGGAAAGTATCTAACTGTTCTTGTTTTAGACAGCTTCGATTCGTCGAACTATTATTTTCGGCGATGGTCAGGCATGTGCAAAAGCTGTTTCATGCGCAGAAGTATGCAAGCGATCATATAAGGTAAGTTCTTTACTTTTGATTCCGCGTTCACCATACATGTACGTATCTAGGAGTACATGGCACCACTAACGACCATGTTCTAGCTAGATTCGTCGGACGTACGGATGTACGGACGTATGGTGAACGCAGCATTAAAATTAGTGTACTTCTGATACGAATCTGGAATTTCTATACTTTCCAAGAAATGCCTGCATGCATATGCATTGCAGTAGGCTTATCGCGGGAAGTTTTGCCGTATGTTCTCCATCCCTACTTTTTCTTGTAGTTACTATTTGCACAGTGCAGTGGCGAGCGCCTATTATTGCGGCTGTTACGCCCTTTGAGCAGCGAGCGGGTATACGTTCGCTGATGTTTTTGTACTTCTCTTTTGCTCTGCCAACTATTCTATTCTGTACTGTTTTGTACGGCTTTCTATGCTAGCAAATGTATACTGTACGTTCTTAGCTAGCTAAGTCAAAGTGGAAGGAATGTTCTATTACGAGTGTGTTTTGTTTAGGGGAAGCTTTATCAAGTGACGAGATTGGCGTTCAGGAGGTAAGAAAATGAGTGCTTTCTTCTTCACAGCAGCTGTTCCCTCCGTTTTCCTTCTCTTTGCTCTCTTCTTTACACCAACGCCCTGCTGTTTTTTTAGACAGACTGTAGTGGTAGTTTGTTCGCTGAGTGAGTGCATAGATTTTTGAAGTCGCGCAAGACTTTTCGCGTGGAATAATGCGTGGGCATTCTTGTGTAATTTTGTTTTACGTGTTATATGCAAGAAACGGACATCGGCACGATATTAGGGATGGTTGTTTATGTAATTTTGGGGATCTCCATAGTAAAAGCGGGCGGGTATGTATGTACATTCTCATAGTGGAGCAGTTGTACGTGTGCTCCTCTGCACTTGTCTAAGTAAAGTAGGTAGGAAAAGGTACGTATTGTACATACCATTGTATATTAGTACGCGTGGCAGAGTACGCAGCTGATACGTGCAATGCGGGAAGACGTTCTTTATTTTGCTTTTGCAGATGCGAAGATTACTGGGAACCTCAAGTAGGAGGCTTAGAAAGGTAACAGTGTTCTACATACATACTGTTACGTGCACTTCCTTCCTAAACTGTAGTAAGTGGTTGGTAGCACGGTGTGTTGTTGTAGATTGAAGGTGGCTCGTGATGAGCCAGTGGTGTTTATTCTACTATCTTTGGATGAGTTGCCCGGCATGACGGAGTAAGTATACCATACGATACATATTGTAAAGTAGGTACTTTGAAGGAACAAAATGTTCTGCGTTGCACTTGTGAACGTACGCGAGCGTGACTGCAGTCCAGTCCATTTAGTTGTCAGAAGTCGGAGGAGTTGTGTCCAGAGTGGCTGAAGACGGAGGAAGGAGGAGGCGCGGGGAGATCAGCAAAGAGAGACGCGTCTTCCGGTGTGAAGGCTGCTGGTGGTGGCGCGAGCAGCAAGTGGAAACGCAAGGACAAGCGCCCGAGACCAGCCACAACAACCAGTGCCACCTTAACTACCGTATCCCACTCCTCCTGACGAATGACCAGACAGACGAGAGCCATTTCCATTATGACTCACGGCAGATCGGCAACTGCGAATGGGCGCTATTGGCATAAAGTGTGCATGTGTAACCAACCACCGTATTCATCATGCGCATTGACATTTAGACCACTGTGCAGTGGGAATTTGGAAGCGTTTACTTCTGTGGGAGGACATGCTAACTGTATTGCATCCTTTGGCCGGATCAGCGCTATGAGCAGCGCAGCCGACATTATGGCTGGTTTGGGATAGCTCACGCCCCCGCAAAGCATGAAACATTGTGTCCTTCCACTGGCTTCCCTAAATCTCTCGATGGATGTTTATTTTGAATTTTATCCCAGGACGGTGACTTTGTTCGTATAGGCGGTTGCCTGTCTGACTAGGGTATGTATGTACGAAGGTATAGGTGCGCGGTTTCTAAACTGATGCTGTGTTGTGTAGTCATTCAGTCAGTGAAGAGTGATGATGAGTTTCCTGTTTTGCGGGCTGAACTATTGGTGCTGCTACTGGCAATGTGTGTACGTATGTGTAAACTGTGCAATGGTGTGGTTGGATAAAGTACTTTGATTTGGTGGTGGTATAATGAATGAGCAAAGTGCGGTAGTGCGTTGCTGCCTGCCGGCCGCACGAAGTAGACCAGTTCTGCTGCGGCTATATCGTAAAGATGTGAAGTGTTTTCTGGAGCTCTGGCATTTTGTGAAAGCCTCTGTTTTTGATTACTGACTGACTAGACCTTGTTTGCTGTTTTTAGCGACCGGAATGATGAGAGCTACCCTTTGAGCAGCAAGTTTTTGCTGTCGTCTTCTACGGTTATTCTGGTGCTGTTTTGGTAAAACGTCAAACCGCAATCAATAGTTGCAGGATAGGTAAGGCAAGGTAATACGATAGGATGACTAATATAGCATGTTTTGTCTACTTGTACCTTGCTTACCTACAGCTGCTAGTAATTCGGTTTTGGGATTTGGAGTATGGGAAAAGCGGCGGTGGAGTGCTCTTGAGTTGTCTGTGTTTCGATTGATGGTCCATTCACGTTGGAGACATTCGCTTCAGCGTACGCTCGGCGTGTCCATGACCATGGCTGGCTCGACACTCGCAAAGACATGGACAGCCATGGATGCGATGGGCGTACGCCGAACGGATTCTTTCGATTGTGAATGAGCCATGACATGAGTTGGTGAACCTACAACCCATTTATTATTGAAACTATTACGTGGTAATAAGTCTTATGATTCGCAAGAATTTGGACTTCCTTTGTGTTCACGGTCACAAGGCGAGGCGCGCCTTTTCAGACGTGGTAGGTAGAATGACGAGTGGGCTCTGTTGCTTGGGTGAGTGAGTGAAGTGTATTTTCTCTGAGGAACTCAGCAAGCCAAGCTCCTTTTACTATTTGCCTGTGAGTGCTGGTGGTACCCAAGGACTTGGCTGCCACTTTTTTGCGGTGATGAGTAGCGGAGTTTTTTATGTTCGCCGTATTGACAGTCGGCCAGTTCCTTCATTTGGCAAACACTCCCGCCGCAGCGTAGCGTTACTTCATAGTGTCTGCTTATCTAAAGTAGATGAGGGTGGAGGCTTCTCGTGTATGTATGTAGGAGGTGAAGCATTTCCGAAAGGTCGCTCTCGTTATTTCCCGCAATACTTGGGTGTCTTCCTGGTTTCTGGTGGAGCTTGTGCGTTTTGTGTAGGATGTGCTCGTGCCTCATGGACGCAGCTTGCCGATGAGTCTGTTGAACAGTGTGTTGTGGGAGGAGGATGTGGAGCAGACGCCGAGGGGAACTCCCAGATCCGTTCTTTTGCGTCGGAACAGTTCCATTGAAAACTTCGGTTTCTCGCTTCGTCAAGTCGTCGTCTTTCCACCCACTTCCTCTGCCTTTCATCAACAGGTACGTTGCCAGCTGCTATTTTATGCGTGTATGTACATGCAGTGTGCCGGTGCTTCTGACAGCAGTAGCAGTTTTACAGCATCGATGAACATACATACCTATCGTCTTCGCGCGCACTGTTGTTGTGTACCACGTATATGTACTAGTATGTACCATCCGTGAAGTGTAAAAGCGAGATAAACGAAGCAGGGACAGGCTCTCCCTGGCTCACCAGGCTCTCCTGTGTGCATCGAAGGCGCACCTGTTGCGTTTTGAGGGATTGCGAGGAATGAGGGATTATTGCAGGAGACAGCTGCTGGCGTGCGGGGGCGGAGGGAGGAGGAGGCGGAGGCTGAGCCGGTGGAGACTGCGCTGGTGCATGCGGTGCGGCCTGGAGGGGCGGCGGCGGCGGCTGGTCTGCAGGACGGCGATCGCGTACTGGCCGTCGACGGGCTGCCTGTCACTCGCCTGCCCTTCCAAGCCATCCTACACATCATACAACATGCGTAAGCTAATTCACTGTCTTCAGTCAGCTGTGTAGTCTGCGTTTGAGTCGCGCTCAGTAATGGTGCAATAGTAGAGATGTTTAGCTCGTGTATGTACGTATGTGTATACAAAATGCGAATGTAGTGGTGGAGCACTGCGGGAGGAAAATTGACTAATTTTCATGAATTCTCTTTCACCTTGAGTTTTACCCTGGATTTTGGGGAGCCTTTTCCCAGCCCAGCCAGCGGCCAATGAGGAGAGGAGAGAGAGGAAGTCAGGAGGGGCGTGCTGACGATGGAGCAATGCAGTCGCAGTGAGCGAGGGAGATGTCATACAACGCCGGTGTTAGTTGGTATGGAAGCGAGCGCGCAGTGCGGAAGAGTGTAGTGTGAGGTTATGTGCGAGTGTGCGTGTGTATCTTGTATGTGTGTACTACGTATGTGCATTGAGGGTTGGTTGGTAGCGCGCGCAGAGTTGAAGAAAGCAGTAGTGTACATACACGGTGGCTGTGAGCGTGGTGGTTCCTTTAGTCGTCTTTCTCTCTCTCTGTTTCCTCCTCACCTCAGTGTCTCTCTCTTCCTCTCTGTAGTAGGTAGGTATGTACACATCCTCATCTCCCACAGTTGTTGAGGTGTGAGGAGTAAATTTGTTCCACGAAAATGAATCTCTCGTTCGCTCGACTGATTGTTTGGATCGCTCAGCGCCCTGTCGGATATGTGTTCTGCCTGCGAAGGGCTCTTGCGCAGTGAGAGGTAGAGGCTGTGCTGTATTGAGTGCGGTTTGAAGCGCGATATTTTGCTGGTGCGTGAAGTGGCAGTGGATTACCTAAATTCTAAGGCAGTATGTGTGTATGTGTCTGGTTATTGTACGCAGGTGCAAGTGTGTGGGCTGTTTCAGGGGCACAAGTCTTTCTCTCATGATTGCTCCGACAGCAGCAGCCGCCACACTCGGCCCAACGCCGGAGTCAGAAGACGTGAGTCGAGTCGAGTGTTGCCTTTTCTTCTTGCTCTTTGAATATCTCGGTCCAATCTTCGCTCACTGTCGTCCACGTGTGTACGTGCAGAACTCATGGTCTCTGTTCTGTAGGCTTCGGGAGCAGCTTCGACTTCGAGGCTTCCGATAGCGGATCCTGTGGCTCGATCCCTGGAAGAGCTGAGCCAGCGCTGCAGCGAAGGAAGGCCGGAGCTGCAGGAGAAGCGGATCAACGCGCTGATGAATGAGATGAAGCGTCGCCCGGTGCCGCCGCCGCCTCCTTCGTCCAGCCTGGGCCGGCATCAGGCACTGCGTCCCGCCTTCTCCCAGGACAGTCTGCTCTATCAGCAGCAGCGACCTCGTCCGCCCTCCTACCAGGAGGTTATTGCGGGTCGACGCCGCATTCCGGTGCCTCCTTCGCCCACTGCGCCCGCTCTCATTCGACCAGCGCTTCCGAAAGCGAGAGCGGCCATGCACTTGGAGGTGGATGCGTCGTCGGCTGCGGTCGGCGGCAGGCTGCCGCCTGTGTCGCCAGGGGGGAATCCGCTGCAGACTGGCGCAGTTGCTGCGGCTGTGACGAGCATGTCTGCGGGTGCGTGTGGTGCAGTCGGAGCTGGGAGCGGGGGCGCGCCGGCTGCTCGTCTGTCTCGCCTGCAGCGCGTGGGCCAGCTGACGCGGCGATGGGAGGAGGGCGGGGTGAACGAGGTGGGCGCCCTCAAGCTCTACCACGCCCAGTCCTACAAGCGGGAGCTGGCGCGCATGAGCAGGGAGAAGCCGGGTCGCGTGTGGGCCAGGGCCCAGTGCTTCGACGCCAGTCTGCCCAGCTCCCCGCGTCTCTCCACCGCCTCCAGCACTCAGTCTGAGCTGAGTCCCGCTCCCTCCACCGACGGGCGCCACTTCACCTGGAGCAACGACGCGCCTGCCTACTTGCCCCACAACTCCATACTGCCCGACTCCAGGAAACGAGTGCACTACGCTTCCTCCCACTCCCCACCAGGTACAGCGTCTTTTGCACGCGCTCAGTTGCACCCACCCTTTTCTGGGCACTTTCTCACGCCATCCTGTATGAACGTATTTGAATGGACTAGGTTTGTTTGTACGTACATATACGTGTTGACGTAGACGACGAATACGTATACATACGTAGGTTGTACGTACGTAGCCAAGTGGCGCAGCAGTGATCTAGCCACCGCCACCCCCAAGCTCGCGTGTCACTGCCACATTCAGCCGCCTAAGCCTGAGATCCGTCTGGCCGCCACCGTTCACTGTTGCCGGCCTATCAATACTCAACTGGCGCTTTCTATTTTGGCAGACAGCACTGTGCTACTGCTGACTGACCAGTGGTCACCTGCTCTGCTGTCGATTGTTCCTTTGTCACGCTTGTGCGAGGTCTGCTGTCTCGCCACTACAGCGTGAATTATTGAAAAATCATCCACTCCCCTCCGTCCCGTAAACAACACCGTAGGTTGCTTGTGGTCTCGTCCATCCGGCTTAGAGGGGAAAAGGGAATCCGACGGCAGGGCAGGGTGAGCTAGGCATGGTTCTTCGTTTGAATTAAGGCGAGGAAAGTGATCGATTTTGGGCTTTGCTCCGACACGGCGGCTTCTCATTTCTATTTCTACATCCAAGGCGGGCGGTTACCCTCCCTTCATCCTTTTCCTTTCGTTCAATTTTGCCATCCACACCCCCAGTAGAGCTCAGGAGCAAGTAGCAAAACAGTGTCCTGAATAGTGCGGGTGAGCCTGTCAGTGTATCTACGTTTATACGAGTAGTTCAGCACTGAAAATACTCGGTACCGATGGCTGACGTGCAGCTATGATGAATCATTTACGGCGCCAATGTCACGCTGTTTTCGTTCGTGTTGTCAATATTCATCAGTGCGCAAGGATTTGCTTCTACGATGTTCGCTAGATGCCGGCGGCTGTTTTTCTGCTTCTACGATGTTCGCTAGATGCCGGTGGCTGTTTTTCTTCATGCCTTACTCTTCACCTTTAAGGATCTGATAGGACTCAACATTGCGTGCATGGGTGGTCGTTGCCAAATTTTGTGTACCAACCCCAAGAGTGACCACTATTTTGTCCACTGCTCCAGTTATGAGTATGTGATAAAGGCCCATTCACATGGGAAGGAAAGTATACGTACGTTCGGCGAACGCCCGGCGTGTCCTTGGCTGTCTTTGCCGATGCAGCCATGGACACGCCGAGCCCGAGCCGAGGGTACGTCAGCGCATGTCATTGTCTCGGATGTGAATGAGTCTTCAGTATGGCGGATGTATGCGGTCCATGTCTGTGCGTGCATGGACTGACGCATAAATGGTTGTTAAAGTAGTTAATCGCGTGCGTCTCACGACATAACTGACCATCTACTGTTTTCGTGGATAGAATCACGCTGCTCTGATGATGTACGAAATAGCTGCTAGCTTTTGATCTCAGTCGTATACAAAATTTATGAAAACCCGCCTATATTGAACTGCTTTTTCTGTCTTGCTTCCGCCCACGATGTCGCTTGGCAAAACGAGTCGAGCATCCTTATACTCTATTTTTCCCTACAGATTGAGCAGTGTGCAAACAATATTCAATCTGTGCGTGCAATCGCCTCCTTGCTTTGAACATTTCAATAAATCAAGTGTAATGCTCTGGCTTGTTTCAGATGATATCGCAGACAGTGGACGGCGATCGCTGGGCACCTCGAAACGACGTAAGTGCTGCGTGTGCTGATGACGTGTGACGAATGCGTGCATACGACATTTGCTTATTTTCGTCGCATCACTTTCGTCATCGGCTTCAAATATTCGTAATTAGGACAGAAGCAGATAGTCGTTACAAAAGTACACTTTCTGTCTGCGGGCTTGTTAGTATTTGCTTGTTTGTAGCAAAATTACGAACCGGAAAATATTCTTTTCCTCGAACGTAGCCAAATATAGATCGATGACGAAAGTATTCGGCGAAATATGTACCTACATACGTAGTTGTATGTAACGACGGCGGCAAGCACAATTTGAGACAGATGCTGTCGGCAGTGTTTGCTGTACTTGTAGCAAGTATCGTTGGATGATGGCATGTACTACATCGGATTAGGACAGAGTTATTCTTTCAGATTTCGGCACTGACGAGCGTGCGCAATTGGTAAATGGAAATAACAGTGTGCATACGTCGGCTGTTGAGGGTGGACTAGCCGATATGTCATCTCCTTTGTCGAAAAAGAGCTCTCAATCTGCTGGCTTGCAGAAGTTTATCAACTTTTTCTCTGGATCATCTGCAGAAGAGGTGCATACACTAACTGTATCTTAGAGCACATATGCGTGCACAGGGGAAGTTTGAGCGGGTGGTTTTTTTTTTTTTGTGTAGCTGTAAACAAAGTCGTGTAGGCGGGGGAGGGGGCGGGGAGGGGGCGGAAAGGGGGGGAAGGGGGGGGGGGGGGGGACGCGTCCGCCCTTTTTCTCTCTTGTGCTCATATGTCTTAATGGTGTGTAGCTGTAGTAAAGAGGTAGTATGCTCGTACTTGATAACACTAAACGTTGTGAAGGTGTCTGCAGAGTGATAGAAGTGGTGTGGTGTTTGAGGGTTGTCTGCTGAAGGATTGGTCCTTGTTGGACGGAATGGCGACGAAGAAGGGTGTGTTGTGGCAGAAGGAGATGGCGCTGGGCGGTGGCGGGCGCCGTGGCGGATGGAGTCGCTGCTGGGTCGCCCTCCTGCCTCCCCACCTTCATCTCTCCACTCGACAGCCACCACATTGGACCACTGCTCTCCAGGTATGCTTGCATATCAAGGCATGACGGACGCCGTTCCGTTTGTTGTTTGTACACTGTCCTTCATGCGCAACCAGTCAGCATGTCTTCGCTCTTCAGTGTTCCTTGTGATGCAAGAGGTAGGTATGTACATTAGTACAGTACGCTATTAGGCAGGCATGCGCCAGTCAGTCCCTTACGCGCTCCATTTTCGGGCTTTTCACGACAGGGACGACGACGACGACGATTGTAGTATGCATTATTAGATGGCAAGCTGGTTGTTGAAGGACAGCGCCAGCCAGCCTTTCCCTTCTATCTCGCTCGCTCCTCCCACCTTTTTTCAACAATACAGTGCAGTGCACAGGATGAGTAGAGTGCAACTGCCTGGAATAATGCGCCTAGTCAGTGCATATGCGGCAGGTTGCATTTATGAACACTGGACTCTGTGCCTACCTGACATCCACTCTGCTGTGGATGTGTGAAGGGATGCGGACAAGGCGCGACACGAGTGACAGAGGAGAGAAGGTGTTGAATGGGGATTTTTATTCCGGGAGTTTCAAGTGGATGTTTGAGTAGGTTTCTCTGTCTGAAGGTGTGCGCATTGCAATGAATGCTGCTGTACCTACATAGTTCACAGTGGTTCCATTGCGATGGGGTGGGCGCATACTGCGACATATACGAAGGGTATTTGGAGAGAATGTGGACGCGGCTGACTGAGTGTCTTGCCTGCAGATATTTGACCAACCTCCTTATGTTGCGCAATGCCTTATGTTACGCGGGTTGCTTAGGACTTGAAAATGGAAATTGAAGGCTTTGTACTATTTTAAAATTCCGCCGTCCAATTTGTTCCTCAGTTGCATGATTTTCAGTACCGTAATTCCCGATCTTTGACTGTTTGGTTTCATTCAACGACTGCTGTTGACTAATTGAAGGACGGAGCCACTGAGAAGATATCCATCTATGTACTACGTAGCCTGATTCTGGGCAATTACAGTAAAGCGAGCTGAAGGATTTGACGTTTTTCCCGTTGCTTGAATTGGATAGGCGGAGAAGAGAAGAGGGGATGGGGGTGCTTGCCCTGATTGCTCTCGTGTTGGTATTGTTTAGCGTGTGCGCTATTGATTTTGCTGCATGTGCTATTATAGCTTGGTTAGCAGTCCGCTTATAGCTGCTAACTATACTACTGTATGCAGTGTAGTATTAGGAAGCTGGCTGGTTAGCTGCCTGCGTGTCAAGTGTGCCCCTGTTATGTATGTGCATACTTGTGTATGCTTGCGTAAAAGGGAAACACGCGCTCATGCATACCCCAGTAGATAGATAGGTTTTCGTATAACGTATAGATTGGTGACGTTGATTGGAGCTGAAGCAGCAGTATTGGTGTGTGTGTGTATTGTTCAGGACGGAGTGAGCGTGAGCAAGTCGGTGAGCACCAGCATCGATCTACGCTCGTCCATCGTGGACATCGTCTACGACTCTGGCAATGGCAAAAAGCGACGCGTCTTCCGCCTGAGCACTCAGCAGCAGAAGGAGCATCTGTTTCAAGCCGAAGACGCCCAACAGATGCTCTCCTGGATCCAAGAGCTGCAGAAAAGCGCCAGCGTGAAGGCGAACGCGGAAGATTCCGCTGCTGCAGCTGGGAGTAAGGCGGATGAAGAAGCGGAAGGCGACGCGGACCGTATGGCTCTTATTATCAAGCGGTATCAAGCGAGAGCCAACGCAGTGTCTCCTCATTTGAAGCAAAAGACGGCCAAGAAAGACGTCCCTACCGAGGAGGAAGGTGAGCTGCCCTTCTAAGTGTATGTGTGTACATACATATGTTGTGTGTACGTATTTGCACAGAACTAACTTTTTCTGTGGTTGTATGATTGCAGAACACGTACAGAGGTGCGGTTGACCTTTGTTTTTTGCGTTTGTAGCTAGTAGCAGTGAGGCGACGCCTAGTCGACTGAGGAAGTGGAGGAAGGTGCGGAAGAGTGGGAGCTACTGTCCGCCGGAGGAGCCGGAGTCCTCGCGAGTCATCGGACAGTCCCTCCATGCCAATGCTTTAGATGCGGATGACGCAGTAAGTGACCCAACGCAATAGCCACATCCACTGTCTGTCCTATTCTTCTATGCGGTTGTCCTTGTTCCAGTCGGTGCCTCTTCTGGTCCAGTTGTGTGTGAAGTTGGTGGAGGCGAACGGTATGGACACGGTGGGTGTCTACCGCATTCCAGGCAATACTGCTGCCGTCAATGCCCTTATCGCCAGCCTGGACAAGGGATACCGAAACGTATGTTGTATATGTATGCAGATTACGTTGGCTGAAGTACGTGTACACATTTCAGATGACAATCAACGGCGTTGTTTGGAAACAGCAAGTCGCTGACAAGCAACGCGTCTTCTGCATTCAATTGCACGTTTTTGTTGTATTGCAGATGAATTTCAATGATCCGAGATGGAAGGATGTGAATGTTGTGAGCAGCTTGCTTAAGGCCTACTTGCGCAAGTTGCCAGAGCCCATCCTCACCGACAAATACTATCCGCTCTTCATCCAAGCTAACCGACTGCCAGATCATACTGCTCGACTCAAGAAGCTCTACTCCCTTGTACGTTTATATTAGTTTTGCCTTTTTTCTGTATATTGTACTATTTGAGAGCGGAATTGGAATCGTAGGTAAAGTACTGCAATAACTTGTGTGTAACCCCATGGGGCTGTCAAAAAGTCGGCAATTTGGGGGGTTTATATTCGAGATCTTTATGTAATAGCCCCATATATATGTACGTATGTAAACAAACGAGAGACGGGGTCATTATAGTATTAGTGTGCATTCGAGGAGGCTGCTTTCTAGATCCACAAGCTGCCCAAGCGCAATTATGAGACGCTGAAGTTCTTGGTGGAGCATCTGAAGCGAGTGGCTGATCGTTGTGAAGTGAACAGGATGGAGCCGAGGAATCTGGCGCTGATGTTCGGCCCTTCCTGCGTCCGACCCAGCGGAGACAACATGGCTTCCATGGTCACTCATATGTCCGATCAGTGCAAAATTGCCGAAACACTCATTCTTTACGTAAGCAAATTTTCTGCTGCAGCTACCTACCGGTAATTACCGGTGCATATGGGTGTGACGTTTGGAATATTTATTGCATGAACTACAGCGGTAGTGTACATAAAATGCATTCGTGCGTGTATGCGTGGGGTATCGTGCGTGTGTGTGTGTGTGAGTCCACTAAAGCTGACCGTTGTTCTACAATAGAAGATGATGTGAATGTTGTTGCAGTGCGACTGGCTGTTCGGCTGTGGCGGAGAGGCGCCTCCGAGTCCGACGGCGGCCGAGTCAGCGGAGACTGTGATGACGTCGTCTTTCTCGGACATGAGCGATCTGCTGCGTCGGGTGAAGAGAGCGGACGAAGAGCTGGACAAGTCCAAGGACAACATCGTCCGCAGTATTCTGAATGTGAGACGCGGATCGCGAAAAGGCGCCTCAGCTGCACGCAACCGACACAGTCACCACCAGGACGCCGTCTCCTCTCCCCTGCTCAACAACGGACACTTCCAAGAGCGGAACATCGACGCGGAAATCGAGAGCAAAGAGAGACGAGAGAAGGAAGGAGGCGAAGAGAAAGAGCAGACCAAGGAGATGAGGAAACAGCGCCAGGAGCAGATGTACACTGCGCGTCGCATCTTCATCACGGGTGCGGAAGCGCGAGAACCCGGCGCGGAGGAGCTGGACGGCCTCGTGAGGCACACTCGCCATCTGAACCTGGGCTGTCCCCAGACAGCCATGGATGTGCTGAGTCCGGAGACGAGAGAGAAGATCCGACGACTGCAGACGGACGGCCAGCTGCTGCGACTGCGACAGCAGAAGCAGACGCAGGAGCTGAGGAAGGTGGAGACTGCCAGGCAGCGGGTGGAGCGAGCCTGGCTCCGGGCCAAGGAGGACGCCGAGACAGAGGTACAGCACCCCGACTCCGTAATCCACGCATTCTCAGTGCAACTAACTGTACATAGCGAACATACAGAGTAATGAATGAATGAATGGTTCTGATGATGCGATGTGCTGTGTAGGATTATCTGGACAATTTTGCCAACAATCCGGACGCGCTCTCCCTGACGTCTTCCACAACGTCTTCAGCCAACGGTGACCTGCATCTGAGTGCACTCGGTTATCCTCGCCTACCTCTGCCACTGATGACGGCGTCGTGCAACGGCGCCCTCTCTCCGTCCACTCGTACAGGGGGCAGTCTGTTGGCCAGGGAGAAGGCCTGGTACGAGCTGGACGCGTCTCCCCAGCCCACTCCACCCCCGGCTCCTTCGTCCAAACTTCCTCCTGCTCGCGCATCCACGGAGAAGCGCGCCAACTCGCGTCGACACACCCTCACAGATCTGGACCACCTGAGAAGTGCCCTATTCGCCAATGCAAAGCTGGAAGGAGAGGAAGAAGAATCTGAAGGGGTAAAAGGGCGAAAATTGGATGGCGCTTCCAGCGTTCGTTTACGACGTCCCAAGTCGAGGGCAGGCAGGCTCAAAACCTGGTTGAAAGATAGCTTTAGACGCAGCTCACCTGAACTATATTCTAGCAGCAACGGCTTAGGACATCTGCAACAGCATTATGCGTCTTCAACAGGAGATAACGAAGGAGCTTCCACAACACGGTGAAAGAATCTTTTACTAAAGTTCTCTTCGTCTGCTTTTGATTGTTTGTGATCTTAATCTCGATCGAGATTCACCATTATTGCATTCACTTCAACAGATCCAAATTTAGTGTTCAGCTATTATCTAAGCTTATAGTCCTTGTGATTCGCTCTGCAGAGATTTGTATTATCTTATCTATGGTACTTATCGTTTCGTCAATGTACAGATTATTCGAGACATAAGAATGAATAACAAGAATTTACCATTTTCTACGAATATTTCTGTGCTCTTCTCTAATTTCTGACAACAACGTATCCACACGACGTGACAAAATATAAGCTGAAAATGTATGGTACAGACTGTGGGGCTAAAGTCGGGCAGAGGGCCGTGACTTTCTCGTACGGGACAGTAACCAATTATTCAGCTGGGTCTTCCCGTCGTCCGACTTTACCCCGCAGTACTGAAGACTCAAAAGACAAATCAAAGATATAAGAAACAAATCAAGCATTACAACGGCAGGCAAGGAATAATTCGTTTGCTTCAGTCAGCGTACACAACGCTACTTCTTCCGTCTGCTGGAGAATTTGGGGCTGGCTGCGTTTGCTACTTTAACGGCGAGAAGCTATTGGCTTTCATAATTCTAGACTGCATGTTTCGAATTAGAGGCACTGAAAGAGACCGCCTCGCTGAAGTATTATCATCTGGTAAACACATACTATTCTGCAGAAAAGAGTGCGAACACAGCGCTTTACCAGTATACTGTACGCACGTATCCCAGCCAGGTTTACTCCAGGTATCTTCTCGTATTTTCTTCCTGGATTCCAAGCTCTTGTACGCTGCAATGGCCAAAAGGTGCATAGTGGACATGGAGTAATATTCGAAAACAGAGTGTGAAGAGGTGGAGTGAAAAAAAATAACGCCAACTTACCCCAGAAATGATAGACTGTGTAGAGACGACCAACTTGAGAGAAAAATCCGCCTACATCCTGATGATAATCTCTTCGAAAAGTGATACCTTTCACCCAATTGTTGGCCCATTCGATCATTGTACCCGGCTAACAATATCGCTACGTTCTTCACCCGCGCGTACAGTATAAGTACGTAGTACGTACGTACGGTATCAGTCACATGTACGTCCTGGTTACGTGTAGGTATAGAGTGTATAAACTAAGTACCTTGAGAATGTAGCTGCGCAGTTCGTAGATGTGGCTACCATCTCTTGGTTGTTGAGGATCGCCCCAGAAACTGAACGCTAGCAACAAGGCATTCCTACGTCGCGTACACAGCTTCGATTCTTCTTCACGCCACTCCTGGCAAGAAGTAATCAATCCTTCATCAAATTCCACATCCTCACCTCAGTCATGTAGCACCCGCGTACCTTATGAGTGTTCAACAGGTCAAAGTGCTTGTCTAATCCCTCATAGCCATCAACGTGCTTCCATAAATGAACTGAAACACAGTGTTTATGTTTACTTGTAGCAAGATCGCATTGCATATGTCGTAGCCGGTTCTCAAATCTAGCTTGATTTCAAATCGGGCTAGCTGGATGTGAAATTCCGAAACAAGCTAGCTGGAAATAGAATTCAACTTCCAGCTAGCTGGTAGTCAAATTTATGTAAAGTGTATTTTTTTATCCACACCCAGAAGAACAACGCAAGATTGGGCGTGAGCTTATATCTTCAACATGATCATTGTACAGAGACAGACAGAACAGAGCGTACCCAGAACTTGACTGAAAATATGTTCACTGTGCTCCTACCTATTCCACGGATGATGGACAGAAGTAATACCTGCCCTAAAATCTCCTTGCAGAAGTTATCAAAAAGGATGGAAGAAAGTTGTGGCTTGGTACTGAACAGGGAAAAATTACTTCACCATTCCTGTCTGAGCAATTGCACAAAGTCAGTGGGGCCAGCAAGAAGTTACAGATACCTGATCAAGAAATCGCGCTCACAAAGGCCTACCGATCTGAAACGAGCTACTCCTGCAAATCGCTGTGCAAAATGCCCCAGCAAAATTTGCCGCACAAACAAAGAAGTGCAAGTGCCCCTGTTTCAAAAGAGAATTGAAATTTAATTAAAAATTTAATCAAAAGAGAATTGAAATTGAATTGAAAAGAGACTTGTTCATCGAAATGCCACAAAGGAGAGATCTGCAAAAACCCAAAAAAAGCTGTCGTCGTCTGCTAATAATGACATTCCTCTATGCTGTTTGATTGACAAGCATGAAAAATGTTTTGAGTCATTGCGAATTAAATATAAGTTTTTGTCTAAAGCAGCGCCACTTTGCTGGGGGTGTCAAAAAAAATTACAGAAAAACGCTATCTATTCAAAGATTTCACTTCCAGCTAGCTCTTGGACAAATTTTCGAAGGATTTCACAACAAGCTAGCTGGAGATCAAATTCTAAAACCAGCTAGCAAGATTTGAAATCAAGCTAGATTTGAGAACCGGCTACGACACATATAAATGACATTTCACTTGCTCGGCACTTTTACTTGCTTGATTCTGGTTGCCAATGATTACTCGCCAACTTCCTACTAGTTCCGTTGCTTCATCTGCCCTTTGTACGTTTTCTACGTACTTTTCACTGCAATAACACTAGCTTTCAAATCATGACAATACACAACAGTGCGCTACAGCTATACACGTGGTGACTAAACTCACGGAGAATTCACTGAGTTGGTGAAGCTTCTAGCAAAAATATATAATTCTTTCTTAGGGAATTAGAGAATTACCTATTTTTGCTTCTAGTTTGAATGAACATACTCACTTGCTCCCACACGCGAAAATTTCTCACTTGTTCACACGTAGTGAGTTGCGAACTCCCGGTGAATTCACCGGCCTCCCTTTGCTTCATGGCGTGCTATACGGGGAATTCCCAGGGAGTTATCTCGCTACGTGGGCAGCGCCTTAATGTTCCAATTACAACTGAACAAGGAAGCCATTGTCAACCGCGCGCTTACTAATGTTTCAGATAGTTATCCATTTCTCCAGGCTTTGTGTCATGAGCTATAAAACAGAAGCCACCGAACATTGGCGTTTGCTGGTCTGGTAGGTAAGATTTACTTCACTTACTGACGATTTCATAGACATGCTCCTTGTCGGAGAGTAGAGAAGAATGAGCAACATTCACTTGGCCGTCCTGACCACGCTGTCCAGACAACAAACGCGACAAAAACCCACCCACATCACTGCCCCTTCCCTCATCAAATACAGCACCACTTGAATGGATGCAACGCCTATAAAACAACTTGGGCCGCGTACAGAAGCAGTGATATTCAAGGATGTGTCACACGTACCTGGCCGGCAGACGAAGCGGTCCAACCCGATTACAAACACAGCGAACTGCGGGGAGCATGCTGCAAGCAACCACAAACAGTCACCCTATAGCCTGTCTCAGCATTGCATGACAGTTGCACAGCACACGATTACCCGGGAAAAGCATGTACTGACTCTCTTCAGGAGATAAACATCGCAAACAAAGTCTCATCATCTACCACTGGTCAATAGTTTTATGTAGATGCTCACCAAGGACACAACAAATAAGCATTCAGTTTTCAGAGCAACCTAACCTACATACATACGGTAGCTAGCAAGCAACAGTGTCAACAGTATCCGTAAGAGCTGGTACTCTTCTTGAAAACGAATGGTAACTCACGTGCCTTCCCTCTGAAAACAAGGAAACATGCAGTCTCTCACCCAAGGCCGCGTCATACAGTGCATGTCATACAATACGCATGATAAGGATGATGGATGGGGCTAACCTGGAGGCTCTAAGAAAGAGATGCTGGCGCGGAAAGTCAGTCTGTCCCGTCTGAGCTTCGAGCAGTACATCCAGTCGACTAATGAGGAAGTGCAGCTGATGTGACAGCATGCGGTCTTTCGTTTTCTCACTCAGTTCCTCAGGCGCTGCGCTGTTTACAGCCTCTTCCAGCCACTACAACATCAACCCCTCTCATAATACTACAAAGAACGCACGGCATGGGTAGTAGCGCCCAGCGCTCACAGTTCATAACATAGAGTAGAGTACGTACAGATGTACCTGCATAATAATCGATGGTTCGTACCTACCCTGAGAGGTTCCCAGTCTCTGGCAGTTTTGGTGTTGTTCCACTTGAGGACAAGCACGAAACGAGCCGCATCAGTCGGATATGAATAGCGAATACGCAGCAGGGCTTGCAGCTTTGCTAGACCAAAACAAACAGTGCAGATTATACTGTACTGTGCGCGCAAATAAACCTTTGTACATAAAGCCAAGAGCCCAAGGCTACCTCCTTCGCGTTCAATGGTCGCAGAGAAGAACCAGCCATCCAAGATGTCACTGTCTTCCGCCCACGCATTAGCCGGGTGACACTACAATACACACTCGGTAAGTAAGGACAACCCAACCGTACCCAAAATCATTACTGGCGTACAGGACGGTGGTTAGCTCACCTTGAAGTCGTCATGAGTCAGCGTTTTCCATCCGCAAAGCTTAGAGGTGGTGCCGCCGCCTGCCACTTCTAAGCGCTCTGAACAAGCACACAGCATTCAATCCACATACACGGAATACAAACAAGTGTGGACACAGGAGAAGTGGAAGCATTGATTCACCCAATGCCTGCAGTTGACGCTGGAGACTGAGGCGAGTAGTGACTCGAGCATCCGCCTTCGCAAGTACACGCTGAAGGAAGCCGATGGCAGAGACATCATCAGTCCCAGGCTCCTCCTTCTCGCCCTCCGACGACTCCCAGCCTGCTTCGCCCGGCACAGACACACCACACACACGCTGAGTCCACACGTAGGCACGACCCACTGCGTCCACCACACGCTTATCCAACATATCTGTCCTGCAAGGAAGAAATTAAAAGCAGTGACACAGCAAGCGGGTGCACCAAATAGAGCTCACCCCAGATGCTCCAACTGTTTGCTTCCCGTGGGATTTGGACAGACAGCCGCATTGTCCTCTCCCAACAAGCAATCTAACAGTGTGTCACCGGCAAACAATGGACTGCAACAAACGTTAACACAAATGCATAGAGGATATGATCAAGTGTCAGTCAGTAGGTATTTTTACCCTTCAATAGTGCGACCGGCCTCCGAACTGAGAAAGCATTTCACTGTCACTATGCTCAGAGAGGAAGCGTAGTGAAAGCTGAGAAGCAACACATTTCCAGCTGCAAAAACAAAAGAACCAGTTCATATATTGTACACACATATGTAGGTATGTAGGTCTACAAACGGCGAGTGCTAGCGACCGGCGCAAGGGATGCTGATGTTGACTGCGAGAGGATGAAGCTTGAGTATTTCTTCCCGCTGTTTCTCCACTGTATTCTCCACAGGCGGACGCTTGGGTCGATGTTTGCGCAGATCGCCAGCTTCTTGGCTCTCCTCTTCCTCCTCCTCCTCCTCATCTTCATCTCCATCACTTTCTGCCTCTGCACCACACGACCCACGTAGGAGAGGAGGACAGGACATACTACAGAACGGTGTGATCTCTCATTTCATTACCATCTGCTTCAGCCTCTCCCACCATCAATTTCTTGGCGGCTTCAACATCTCCAGTAACCGTCAGTTTCGTTCGCTTATCTACAAATCACACAACTCCGCCTCCACGTGCTATTCCTCCAGAATGCGCGATAGAGAGAGAGGCATACCGAGTATATCTCTGTATGCCCTGGTTTGCAGGTAGAGATAGTGGAGTGGAGTAGGGAGCGTGGTGGCGGCTAGTCTCTCCGCAGCTTCCTCCTCGTGTTTCAGCTGCAGCAGTTCCTGCGTGGGTCTGGAGGCGGCTAGCAGGCTCTCCAGTTGCGGCTTCAGTGCGGAAAGACGCTCCAGTTTCTTCGCCACTTCCGCTCCAACATCCTCTTTCTTCTTCTCCACCGAATTCAGTTCTACTCCCAACCTATTTATAATACCACCCATTATCAACTGTTACTGCATAGCTATGCAAAAGAAGTGAACATCAACTATTTGAACTGCCATTGAATACTCCACATGTCACACCGACCAGGCACACAGAACACTCTTATATGAAGGAGCAGTGCATTACCGTTTTCTCTGTTCCAGCTCCCAGCTGAGTTGGGCCAGGCGTTGTTGATGCGCGTCTGTTTTCGTCATTTCCGGTCGCGAGATCTCTGGCGGCGCTTCGGCATAAAATTCCTTCAACGGCGCCAACTCTATGCGCTCGTGAGCAGATCTGCAAAAAACAGAGAGGCAACTCAATTGTCCTCACAACGCGTGGGGTGACTGCACGTACTTGAACTCCAAACAACGCGTCACTTCCTTCTGAAGATGTTGAATCTCGTGTACATAGTTCTGTAACTGCAGAAACGCCTCCTCTAGCTTGCGCCTCTCCTACAAATGCAAAAACAGACGATTAGACGAGTTGTCATCACCAGTTGAACTGAACATTGAATGGCGTTTCTACCCCGCTGGTTTCGTCCCGCTTCTTCTTGTTGCGAAAATGACCCAGTCTGTTCATGCGGCGAATGCCCATCACCCCAATAGCCACGGCGTTTTTCACCTCTGATACCTGGGTGGCAAATATTCTGTCAACGTAATCGCCCACAATCAATGTAGTGCCGCTTATGTCAATTCATGTGTATGCATGCGCAGATCTTACCGATGCTTCGCCATTTTTCAGTCGTTCGAACAACTGCAGGAGCGTGTCACACGTGTCAAGAAAGACGCGTGCATCCTCCTCCGGACGACTCCGCGTCGCCTCCACATCCTCCAACTCATAAAACTCCTGCAATAACGAAAAATCGCTGCTCCTTGTGCCAGCTGAACCTGTCACCTAGATTACAGGGCACAAGCAGAAGGCACGCTTACTCACCGAGTCATGCAAACCGTACTTCATACCTGAACGGTAAGTGGTGCTTTGGCAGGTTTATCCGCTTCACTGGTCTCTTCATGCCTTTGTTTAGTTGGAGTCTTCTTGCCACCAGAGCTTGACGACTTCCTGCTTGAAGTAGGCATGTTGGCTACTCAACAGTCAACGCTGAACACACTACATACACAAAGCAACGATCGCAGCATACAGTCAGTTATTCGTTACTCACTCTGCAATATTCAACAGAAACTTCAATGGGAATTGAATAGACCCATCATCCCAAAAAGACAGCTGCTGCAACACCTCGCCCGATAAAGCTTTCATTCCACAAAGTAGTGGATCATACGCATCTTATTGTGCAAATAGAAAGTCACGGAACACACCACATATAGTACTATGTACATAGTACATACCTACATGGAACCTACATATGCAAATACAATCCACTGACATCAAGATCAAAACAGAGTAAACTCGTATTGCACACTAAGGCAGAAGGCAGGCGGCAGTGTGGCAAGGCAATCAAAGGCCATCAAATAGCTTTATTCGAGCTCGAGCGGAACCAGCAACACTCTGAAACAAATCATAGCACATCCGCTTCATTCACGTTCTTCGTACAGTGCACATATTTAAGCAAGCCGACATACATACTGTACCCCACTAGCAGATGGAGCAGAGAGTGTCACCTTTCGCAGGGATGAGTATTTGTTGTCTCCTTGGTTCAAGTGCTGCTGATGAAGCTGATCTTGGCTGGTGTCAGCGTCCTCCCTCTTCAGTCCTTCGATCTCCTGGCGCAGCTGCGAGAGCTGAGTCTGCAGGTGCTTGCTCTTGCTCAGGTACTCCCTGCGCTCCTCCTCGATCTGCTCGGAGAGCGCGCGGATGTCGGGCGTCTGCACCAGCAGCTTCTCCGCCTGCCGCGCGCGCTGCAGGTCCTCGCGCAGCTGCGCCGCCTCCCGCGTCCTGCAACAGCCTCTCGCCACCTACTACGCACACGCAGGCAGGGTGAGAGGGGCTCACTTCTTCTCCGACTCCACCATCACGCGACTGACTAGCATCTCGGCTTCTCTGGCCTTCCGCTCCAGCTGAATGCGCTCCTCCTCCGTCTGAATGGCCATCATCTGGGACGCCTTCAGCTCCGCCTCCACTTGGGACGCCTTGTGGGTGAGGATGAGTCCCTCCTCCTCCAGGAGCTTGAGCTTCTCCGCCAGCAGCTCCGTCGTCTCCTCCGCCCGTCTCAGCGCCTCCCTCGTCCCCTCCAGCTCACTGCGCAGTCCACTGTTCTCCTCCTCCAACGCCTTCTTCTCCGTCTCCAGTCTCCGCCGAGCTTCCCGCTCAGACACCAGCTCCTCGTACTCGCTCTACGCACACACACACACTCAGTACTCACCCAGGCTGACCACCTCGAAAGCGCCGCCTACTCACTCACCTGGCGTCTCAGTCTCTCCTGCTTCGCCTGCTCTTTCATCTGCTGCACTTCCAATGTATCAGGCAACCGACGACGCAGAAAAAGATTGTGTGCACCAACGCAGAGGTCTAATATCTGCAACAGGGAGAATCCAGCGGCTAGTGCTACTATTTCCACCAAAAGAAACTGCCAATTTCCTCTGTACCACGGCATTGACCGCAACATCGTGAGTCCAAAAGAACGCTGAATCCTCCCCCTTTATCTTCACCGTGAACTGAAAAAAAAATACGTACACACATTGATCGGCGATGGCCGATTTGATCGCGGCGTTTTCAATTCCGCAACTTTTCCACTATGATCGGCGGTTCCGCCACGGTCGGCGAACAGAGCCATAAAATCGTCAGATGTTTCACGTTTTTCCGTCAAGGAAGGACATTGTTTTTCCGTCAAACTCGGCGGTAGGCGTCAAATGTTGCGAAAAACGCCGCGAATTCCTCGCGGCCAAATCGGAGGTCAATGTGAATGCGGCCTAAGCCACACCGTATACAGCCCTCATACGAGACTGCCCTCATACGAGACTGCACATATATCAACTTACATAGACACTGAAGGTACGGCGTATTATACCTTTTTATCCTTGAAGGAAATGTTGCGTATTTCACTCCACTGAAAACTCATCTTTGGCTCCATTCGATTCTGAGCTTCGTAGAAATTCAGACCATAGGCCGTCACACCCAGCACAACTTCGCTAGAGTTCTTATTCTGCAATAAACAAGTAATTTTAGCCCAAAATATTGTCTTCGTTCGTACGTAGACAGATAACCGTTGTCGGCATTACCCTAATGGGAAAGTAATGTATTCCATACATGACCAGATCCTGAGCAATTTTCAAATAGTCCAATTCTGCATCTTCCCTGAATTAAATAGTGTCATCCTAGAAGCGTCACGAACGACAAAGAATATATATTGTGGACGCGATGCGGATACCTGCTGAGGCCTTTGTTGTTGCTCCACCAGGTTTTGATGCGATCTTCCCACATCTCTTCCGTCATCTGATACTGGTCGATTACTCGTCTGGGAAGCAAATCCTCTAGCACCAACATACCCGGCTTCACACAGCACGCATCATAGTCTCCAAACTGCAACAAAACAAGAAATGAAATATAGACACTCACCATAGAAAAAAGTTCTCTGATGGGACATAAAGCATTTTTAAAGAAAGCAAGTTCTTTTTGTTCTCAAAGTGCACCGATGAGCTGTAACTCCAATCAGCTTGCCGAGGTGAGTTATTCAGGCACTAATCTGCCAAAACTAGCAAGAAGTTATGTAGACTATGGCCTCACTCACAGAAGATACCTTTGCTTGAACGGCGTAAGAGGCGAGAAGGACAGAGGCCTCTGGTTGGCAGTAGATATCCATACTGAGTATCTCCTGTTTCGTCTGCATGAAGAACAGATGACGAGTCACATCTTGAATCAGCTCATCCTCTATGTTCTCCGGATAAAACTTGACCAGAAAGAGAAAGTGGAAGGCTTCCGTCGGCTTCACCATTACTTGCTTTCGAACCTACATTACACAGTCACACGTGTGCGTCTTCCGCACTACAACTCACATCATGCTGTATGTAGGTAGGTACACGTACAGTACACGTACAGTACACGTACACGTACCCCATATTGTATTGTATTGTTACTACCCCACGTACCCCACGTATTGTATTTCTCTGCTTTCACTGCTTCTATTTCTAAAGCTGTGTTTGAAATGTCGCAAAAAAACTGTCTACTTCTAGTTCTAAGTAAAGTAACGTTCGACTATGACTCGGAAAACTTTTTTCTGGGGGTATGTGTCGAACCCAGCTCTGTAAATCGCAAAACATTACCGTATTTTTGGGTGTATAGCCCCGGGGCTATACAAAAATCGAGAGGTCTGATGGGGGGTTATACACTGGGGGGGGGGGGGGGGGGGGGATATACAATGGGGGGGGGGGGGGGATATACACTGGGCAAAATTTGTGTTTTTGAAAGGTGTGTAGAGGCATGTTTTTGAGGTCAAAAGCATGTGTTTTAGGGCATAATCGCGGTCAAAACAGGGTTATCCTAGTACAAGACATGCTCAGCTAAGCTTATAGGCATAGTAGCTTGGTGTAGGAGTAGCTATAGCTAGCTTATGACCAGCTTACATAGGTAGGCTAGGTACCTTCCAGTACATGGGGGGTTATACACCAGGGGGGATATACACTGGGCAAAATTTATGTTTTGCCAATGGGGGGTTATACACTGGGGGATATACAATGGGGGATATACACCCAAAAATACGGTACCCCACTGACAGACCCCCACCCTGATAACCGTGCCAATGCAGGCATACCGCCCAATGTATTTCGCATCCCCAGTGTGTAATCCCCCCTCTGACCTCACATAGCCGCCGGGGCTATACAGTATACACCCAGAAATATGGTACGTAGGTACTTACTTTGCGTCCCAAATGAAGCCAGCTAAGCACACCCTTTGCGCTGGTGTAGCACAGGCCAAACCACCATACTTCCCGCAAGCCTATTGTCCGACAAACCAGATCAAAGAGGTCCCGTCCCAAAGCATCGTTCTGATAACAAAACAAACAAAATGGCTCTATGTACATGACAACAAGAGTACCTATAAGAAATATTTGTCTACGCGCGAACGTAAGGGAAGGGCAATCCAAACTTCCGTGCGTGTATTGCTTCTTATGTATAAATCCTTACAATTTGTCAAAAGAAAAAGCAATAAACGCACAAACAGAAATAAGAAAATGTCGAGGTTTGGACCTTGTTCTGTTCGGACTGCCATTTAGACACATCATAGGCAACAACAAAAATATATAATTGGGCTTAGGGGAAGAATGGAGCACACAGTGTAAACGAAGGAGGCAATCACTGGCACATATTCGCCCCATTATAATGGGTTTTCGATTCCCTATTATAATGGGTACCCATTTTATTGGGTTTTACGAAATCATTATATTGGGTACCCATTATAATTGGGAATCGAAAAACCCATTATAAAACCTTATAATGGGGCAAATATGTGCCAGCGATTGTCTCCTTCGTTTACACTGTGTGCTCCATTCTTCCCCTAAGCCCAATTATATATTTTTGGGCAACAAATATATCTTCCGTACTCTTACTTACATCCACTTTGAACTCCAGATCAGCGTCCATTGTGGTGACACGCACAGGAAAGCACTTCCTTGGCTTCTCCGACAGAGCCATAAGTTTATGTTTCACCCAAAAAATTTATAAAATACACCTTTTGCGCACCTTCATGTTTCACTGATTCTTTCCTGTATTTGTGTTACAGCCTACTGGAAGAACAGATGACAGAACACGGAACAAAACCTGGCATTCTTCTCTTCTTGCATTGCGAACGCCAAGCACGCGAGCGAGCATTCCGATGCCGATGCGTTATGCGTAAAGCAAATATCGGGCGCAGATTTATGTGCGCCGTGTCTGTGAAGATTAGCATTTCCTAATACACTCAATACGCTACAGGTTTTGCTATCTGAATTTCCTATTTATCTTTAATCGCTCTGCGCTTTTACCGACAAAACGTTTTTCTCATCCATCCATCCGTATCTATAGCTAGCGATTTGGGGCCATGTGGGCACTGCAAAGAAATAGCGTGATGAAGCTGACGGGCTTGGTCGCCTTCCTCGATCTATTCAGTGCAAGCATGACAACAACGCTGCTCTCCAGCTATATGACACAAGTCATTGGTCTCTCGCCATCGCGGGCTGGAGTTATTGGTTCCGTGTATGGGTTGGTTCAGTTCTTTTCCGGCCCAGTCATAGGAGGCATTGGAGACTTGAAGGGTCACCGATATGCCCTTATTCTGACATTGCTCGCTTGCGTTCCAGCTTATTTCCTGCTCAGTATTCAATGGTGGCCCATTCTTCTGTTGGCACGGTTTCTGGCTGGTCTTTTCAAGCAAACGCAAAACCTCTGCCGAACTTACGTAGCCGTTGTGGCAACAAAATCTGAACAAAAGCTGCACCAATTTGGCATTTTGAATGCCATTGGCAATGTTGGATTTGTTGTTGGGCCAGCCTTGGCTGGATACCTCTCAGAGCAACTGGGATATGGCTGTGTGTTTATGCTTACATCTGCGATGTTCTTCCTCAATGCTATTCTTGTCTGGCTTTACTTTCCTCCTCATGTTCAGCTGGGTCCTGACAGCATTGTAGCAGCTGGAGAAAAACGGCACACAGCTGATGGCGATGGCACCAATAATTCCAGTGCCTTTGGTGTGCTCAAGCTTGTTGGTCAAGTGGATTGGACATCTCAATGGGATCTGATGCTGACAAAGTTATTGCTCAGCTTTGTGGTGTTACTGTACCGAAACAGTTTCGACTGGTACACTATCCACAAGTTCCAGTTGAGTTCTGCTCACATTGGCTACTTGACTTCATATCAGGGCTGCGTAGGGTTCATCGCTTCCTATTTTACAGGCTCAATATTACGCTGGTTTCCAAATAAGTTGACGGCTTTTATCTGTTCCATTTGCTTGATTGGCACCGTGCTGGTTGGTCAGTGTCTGTGGGCTAACTTTGTTTGGTTCATCTTATCCCTGGCTCCATTTGTGACTTCAACTGCCGTCATGCGTGTTGTGAGCTTAGAGCTAACTACAGAGCGATGTCAATCTCATGAGCAGGGTTTATTGATTGGAATGTCAGCCAGTTCAGTCTCTATATCTAGGGCAATTGCACCTGCTGTTGGAGGCATACTCTTTGATATTCACCCAGAGCTTCCCATTTTCGGTGGAATCCTGGCAATTACGCTCAGTCTATACATTACTATTGTTGTCACGTGCCGCTATCATCAAATTTTTTGCTCATTGAAAAAAGCAAAGTAATATGGGTACTCATGGTCCTTCGTACGGACGTATAAATGGTGAATGCGCATAGCATAGGAAGGGGCGTAGGGTGGGGATATAGACGTCTATAATAGTGGGGCCTTCGTCAGTGCCGGGTCATACTAAAAGGCGGACGCAAAAAAGGCGGACGCTGTACTAAAAGGCGGGCGAACAAAAGGCGGACGCCATACTATGTAGGCGGACGCATATACAAAAGTAATGCCCACGTCTGCCATTTTGAAAGAACCAACCTCGGGGTATGGTAAGAAGTTCATTGCAGATATGAACATCTTTCAACCTTCTGTCACCAGCACTAAATAATGGCGCGTTCACCAGACGTCCGTACGGACGTACGTCCGACGTATCTACATACATAAATCGTGTACTCCTAAATACGTCGGACGATCTAGGAGTACATGATTCATGTATGTAGATACGTCGGACGTACGTCCGTACGGACGTCTGGTGAACGCGCCATAAAAGCTGGCTATACTTGCACATCTGGCAGCATTTTCATGCATCTGGCAACACTTTTATGGCATGCCTTTATGTATGCTTCCTTACTAAACGGTGGATGCAGACGTATTTTTGTAACAGGCGTCCGCCTTTTATGCGTCCGCCTTTTAGTACAGCATCCGCATCCGCCTTTTAGTACTGTATTTACCAGTGCATAGCCCCATGGGGGTATGCAGAAATTGAGAGGTCCCATTTGGACAAGGTTGCCAGGTGTAGTAATATCTTACTACAAGTAGTAAATTTTGACTTTTTGTAGGTACCTACCTGAGGGGCGTAGTAACCGTAGTAATAATGTAGTAATATTTGGTGTTGACCTGCTAGTATGGAAAAACTTTCAGAAGTGCGTTTATAGGCAATTTTGAGTTCCAAATTTCAAAAATTTTCCCTCCGCGCTCACTATTTTCTGAAGAAAATCGGCCATACTTTGTCATTTTTCACTCTGAATCAATCTTTTCATGGTTCAGTACATCTTCTCCATGCATTTAGCTGAGTTTTAGCTTCAATTGGCGCTTTTGCAGTGTCAAATTTTTCAATATGGGTTTTGCGTAGTAATGAACCCTGAGTGCCACAGTAATGAGGCATTTTGAGACCTGGCAACCTTGCATATGGAGCAATGCATCGGGGGGTTATGCATTGGTTATGCACGGGGCATTTTTTATGTTTTTGAGAGATGCGCAGAGGCATATTTTTTAGGTCAAAAGCACGTGTTTTAGGGCATAATTGAGGTCAAAACAGAGTTATTCTAGTACAATACACCCCCAAGCAGGCTTATAGGCATCTTAGCTTGGTGTGGGAGTGGCTATGGCTACCATATGACCAGCCTATATAGGTAGGTTCAGGTACTGTACAGTACATATGGGGGTATGCATAGGGGGGGGGGGGGGGGAGGACGTTATGCATTGGGCATTTTTTTGTTTTGCCAATATGGGGCTATGCATTGGGGGGTTATGTACCGGTAAATATGGTTTGGCGTCCGCCTTTTGTTCGTCCGCCTTTTAGTACAGCGTCCATAGGGCAGACATGAGCATGCCTTTTGAAATTGGCGTCCGCCTTTTAGTACGGCGTCCGCCTTTTATGCGTCCGCCTTTTAGTACGGCGTCCGCGTCCGCCTTTTATTATATAGTACAGCGTAAGCGTCCGCGTACGCGTTTTCGTATGACCCGTCAGTAACACTGCCTCTCTAGGAGTACATGACCGATCGACAGAGGCACGGACTTCTAGAGAGCTTAGGCGGACAAAGGAGTCCACGAATTTATTTTTTTTGTGCGTCCGCAGAGAGTGAGATCCCGAACGGAACGGCTATGTTTCAACACGCGGGAGTTCAAACTCAGGATCTTCTGAGTGAGATATCTCGGCGCCTGCTCCACAGAAAAAGATGCGGTTTTTTGTAGAAGACAGGAAAACGATTTCTGTATCATACTCTTTGCTGATAATTGATTTTTACAAATGTTTTTTATATGTTTCTTAGCTCAGGATCGATCAAGCGCAATGGGAAGGTTTCGTGCTGCAAAATACTGCAACAGCGGATACAAGAAAGTACCTGGTGTGAGCTTGCACCACTTTCCTTGCAACCCCGAAGTCCAGAAGGAATGGGTGAGTAGGCTTCAGCGACCCAACTATGTTGCCACTAAGAACAGCGTTCTCTGTTCTCTCCACTTTTCTAAGGACGACTTTGTTAGAGAGTCGCTGGATAACTGGAGTCGTCGAAAGAGGAAGCGAGAGTCACAAATACTGGTAAAGCCACGTCTGCCTCCTGATGCTGTCCCACATTTTCATGACTATCCACCTTCGAACTCTCGTCCTCCCCCACCAAAGTGCAGAAAGACAGAGAAGGTCCTGAGAGAAAGGCTTAGGTGTCCGGTGGATCGTCTTAGTTGTGATTCTGTGCAGTATATAACTTTTGCAATCGTGTTGTGCTGTGCCAATAACTTTTGCATTTGTGATGTGTGAAATTGATTATGTTCAGCTGTTACTGCTTCATTTGCATTACACAGCAAGTGTACTGCATGGTGAGCAGTCAGTGCACTCCACAGGAAAGGAGAAAATTAGCATTTCTTCATGTATGCCAGTTAGACTTGGTGCAAACTATGGATAAAGTTGAAGCCAATATTTTTTTGTTCGATATGCTACACGATAAGGCTCGCCGAATGCCAATGTGGTGCTTTACTCTTCGAAAAAAAGCTGCCCTATGTTCTGCACGTTATGTACGTGCATGGACTCCCAGTTTATGGACAGTATTGAAATAGAGTGCGTTGTCCGTGTAACACTCTAGAAGTCCGTGACAGAGGACAGACTGACTAGAGGTATATTATACGCGCATCAGCTGATTGATTGTTGTTTTGTTGACAGTGGGCGTTCTTGACAAAACAACATGAAATGAACATTGACATTGATGCGTTTCCGAAAAAGTTCCTTTGTGTACGCGTACATGTACGTACACCGACTTAGCCAGCCAGGGAAGTCAACGAACGATCACTTTGGACAGGTGATGCAATGGAATAATGGCACTCGAAACCGGTTGAAACCAGCCGACGACTATGACTGAACCGAAAGAAGGGGAAGTTGGATAGTGCTGTCGTGATAAGAAAGCGCAAATAAAGCGGTCTAACGACGGTCGCTACTTGATTGACGGACAGCACGGGTTGCCTGCAGTATGTATGGAACTGCAGACTTGAGCTAACCCAGTTCATATTTATCTAGGAGACGAGATAAGAAGAGCGCATCTGCGTGCGTGTGTTCTCTTCATCATTTTGCTCTGCGGTGGCACGTGTCACCCCCACCCAGTCGTGTGTAACCAGTATATAGTGAGCGATTTGTGGTAGGAAGACGAGCAGATTATGAAGCTGACTCGCTGTTTGTGGCGGCCGCTGAAACAAGCGGTGGCTGTGAATGTGCAGAAATATGCAGAGTTCAAGCCGTCTTCCCTTTCCATACAGCAGTACTTGGATTTTGGTCGCAGCGGCGATCAGAAGACATCCTATCTATTCTTGAGAAAGGAGCTACTGGTACGGCTGGCCAATATCATGAAAGAAATCGAATTGCTTCCACACGATTTGTTATTGATGCCTTCCGCCAAGATGGTCAAAGACTGGTGAGTAACATTTCTGACCCTTCGACATGTGCTATGTGTCTGTGTATATACACTAAACTTGTTCGTTGTATGTGTGTATGTGTACACCTACTACCTATTGTATGTTGTTTGATAGGTATCAAACGAGCTTTGCGGATTTGTTGAAGTTTGAGCACCAGCACGCCACAATGGAACTATTGGAAGAGTAAGGGATGCCTGGTTATGACGCTACATTCCGCTAAACCGAGTACCGGGTCGATTGATTTTGGCCCGTTCTCAACGGACGCTGAACGCCGGCGTTGACGCTGCGTCAACGTTAATGCAGATATTAGCGTTCGACGCAGATATGAGCGATCGCAGATAATTGTAGCGAGCATCGGCGTCAACTTATTGAAATACGTACATATATACGTACCAAACATGTTGGCGTAATTAATTATCGGAGTAAAATAGAGATTTGCATGGCTTTCTGCGTCGAACGCTAATACCTGCGTTGGCGTTGAACGCTAATATCTGCGTAAGCGTTGACGCAGCGTCACGCCGGCGTTCAGCGTCCGTTGTGAACGGGCCATTTACTCCGTATAACACATAGGCTGAAAAGCCGACATTGTTGACAACAAACCGACAGCACCCATATATATAAACGGACAACAAACCGACAACAGGTGAACAATTTGTTGCCAACAATGCCGGCTTTTCGAGGTATGTGTTATGTTAACCAGTACTGAATATGACTGCCAAATCCACTACTTTATGAGAACGTATGAGAACTGAAAAACGGAGCGCCAGTACATAAGGTTCTCATTTATGAGAACTTGTGCGATTCTGTTCTGCACAAAACATGTACTCCTAGAGAGGCCTTCTGACGAACGCCCCACCTCCCCCTTCTATGAGTACATGTTTTGTGCAGAACAGAATCGAACAAGTTCTCATAAATGAGAACCTTATGTACTGGCGCTCCGTTTTTCAGTTCTCATACAGTTCTCATAAAGTAGTGGATGTGGCAGTCATATTCAGTATCAGTTAAGTGTCTCACCTTGTCGTTTTAGTTTCAATGATACGATGAAGAAAGTGTTGAGTCGACACAAGAATGTGGTGGAAACAATGGCTGAGGGACTAGTGGAGTTGAAACAGGCGCATGGTGTGGATGTATCTACAGAGAGCAGTCTGCAGTACTTTCTCGACCGTTTCTATATCAACAGGATTTCAATTCGCATGCTCATGAACCAACACTGTATGCCATACGAAACGAATTCGATGTATTCCATATCAGAGCACCCCAATTTTTCCCAAAATCGCACGCACCATCTCCGATTTTGTTCAAATTTGGTACACATATAGGTCCTAGGGGGAAACGAAATCGTGCAAAATTTCAGCTTCCTGGGGCCCCCCATTCTGGAGATATGCAGCCTCAAAGTTGGAATTTTGGCCCGGCCGGGGGCCATACGTGCTATCTTTGAGAGCTTGTAGCTCCATCAATATTCACAAAGTGATATGGACATGTCTATATCATTATGAAGCTAATTCCATGTAGAATCCAATGAAACCATCAAAACAGGAGCTTATGTGGCCAAAAAATAAAGTAAATCGCAAACACAAACTTTGAAGCAAGAAATCTCAAAACTATATCTTTTGATTTTCTTTTTACTTTGAGAGGAGCAAAAGCATTCTGTTTACTAGTTGCATGCAAAAAATTGGGATGGGGAACGGACTATTTCAGGAGTTATGGCCAGTTATGTGTGATTTTTCACTCGTAAATTACGAACTAAGTCAAACATTTCCGAGCAGACTTTGGCACACATGTTCAGAGCAGCAGTACATTACAACTCCACATTTACCATGTCAAAAGTAGCACACACATGCACACTCTTTCACCAGCATGGCCAGAACAAACATTCAGCATTGCATGCTAGTGTTTCAACACCTCAAAAGTTGTGACTTTTTCTTCAGAATTCGGAAAAAACTAAGTCCGACGAATTTCAGGCACACTTCAGCTCATTGGTTTTTGGTGATATCACAGTAAAGCTCCTCATTTTCCACTTCAAAACAAACATATGCATGGCCTCCTGTTTACCTGGCTACTCAGCAATGCATATTCACCATTGCTGTCCATTCTTTGTGCCCTCCAAACATTGAGTTTTTTCTGTCGAAAATTATTTATTAGTGTACAATAAATTCTTCAAAAGACATGGTGGTGCTGTAAACTGAACACTAGTTGCTTCTCAGCTTGCTTAGACAGCTTTCTAATTCAACTGGGCATCTATTGGACATTCACCCTTGCCTTCTATACATTTAGTTCCCAAGAGATTCTTTTTATACAGTGTATGTATGCATAACATATGTGATATGTAGTGGTTCAATAGATTAGACAGCAAGGGTGAATGCCCAATAGACACCCAGTTGAATTAGAAAGCTGTCTAAGCAAGCTGAGAAGCAACTAGTGTTCAGTTTACAGCACCACCATGTCTTTTGAAGAATTTATTGCACACTAACACATAATTTTTGACAGAAAAAACTCAATGTTTGGAGGGCACAAAGAATGGACAGCAATGGTGAATATGCATTGCTGAGTAGCCAGGTAAACAGGAGGCCATGCATATGTTTGTTTTGAAGTGGAAAATGAGGAGCTTTACTGTGATATCACCAAAAACCAATGAGCTGAAGTGTGCCTGAAATTCGTCGGACTTAGTTTTTTTCTGAATTCCGAAGAAAAAGTCACAACTTTTGAGGTGTTGAAACACTAGCATGCAATGCTGAATGTTTGTTCTGGCCATGCTGGTGAAAGAGTGTGCATGTGTGTGCTACTTTTGACATGGTAAATGTGGAGTTGTAATGTACTGCTGCTCTGAACATGTGTGCCAAAGTCTGCTCGGAAATGTTTGACTTAGTTCGTAATTTACGAGTGAAAAATCACACATAACTGGCCATAACTCCTGAAATAGTCCGTTCCCCATCCCAATTTTTTGCATGCAACTAGTAAACAGAATGCTTTTGCTCCTCTCAAAGTAAAAAGAAAATCAAAAGATATAGTTTTGAGATTTTTTGCTTCAAAGTTTGTGTTTGCGATTTACTTTATTTTTTGGCCACATAAGCTCCTGTTTTGATGGTTTCATTGGATTCTACATGGAATTAGCTTCAAAATGATATAGACATGTCCATATCACTTTGTGAATATTGATGGAGCTACAAGCCGTCAAAAATAGCACGTATGGCCCCCAGCCGGGCCAAAATTCCAACTTTGAGGCTGCATATCTCCAGAATGGGGGGGCTCCAGGAAGCTGAAATTTTGCACGATTTCGTTTCCCCCTAGGACCTATATGTGTACCAAATTTGAACTAAATCGGAGATAGTGCGTGTTTTGGCTGGGGTGTTCTGACATGGAATACATCATTCGTAGCTTCGTATTTGTAACCTGCGCCGATTAGTAAGTACTAAGTGCGTCCACGATTGCGCCGACTTCGTCAGCCTACGTGGCGTAAATTAATGTGGGTAGTCATAAGTTCGTTCCTATCTAGGCTATTATAGACTATTAACCAGGAGTACATGGTACCGTCCTGTCCATTAGCACATGAGAAAATAGTGGCGCGGCAGAATGGCAAATTTTTATAATTTCACGCCTTGAATTTCATAGCCGGCCAGACTAGTCGTGGGATGTTTTTGTAGTGCTGCTGTTTTCTGACGAAATTCCTGAGTCACCTCGCTATATTGGCGCTATTGATACTTCTTGCAATGTTCTGGAAGTGATCTCGGGTAAGCCTTTTCCTCCAAGCTGTGATCGAATTAGGTACACGGAACCTGTGCAAGCTTTCTGTTCTTCAGATGCGTACAAGAGCGCTCGATTCTTGTGCGATCGCTACTACATGATATCCCCTGGCCTGAAGGTGGAGTGGAAGAACGCGGTAGAGGCTGAGCGGCCTATCACTATAGTATACGTTCCTTCCCACCTCTATCACATCATGTTCGAGCTCTTCAAGGTACAGTACTTTACTTTAGCTTTTGTCTTCAAGCTGCATTCAGCAAGAAGGTACCCTATGTATGCACTTGTAGAATGCTGTGCGTGCTGTGGTTGAGTATCACCATGTGGACGATGATCTCCCTGACATCAAGGTGTTCGTTGTGAAAGGAAAGGAGGACCTCTCTATCAAGGTCAGTAGCAGTAGTGATTGGCGTGAAGAGAGATTCGTGCTGCAGCGAGTATTGGTTGCAGATATGCGATAGAGGCGGAGGGGTGGCTAGGCAAGCAGTGGAGAAGATGTTCAATTACATGTACACAACGGCGCCTCCTCCACAAAGAGACAGGAACCCAGACTTAGCTCCACTTGTAAGCCGTATCCAGTAGTAGTGCTCAGTCTTGGCTACATAGGCCTATTACTTACATACTGGTGCACATGATGCGTGAAAGCTGAAATTGTGTTTCTCTTTAGGCGGGATATGGCTATGGTCTTCCCTTATCGCGTTTGTACGCCCGCTACTTTCAAGGCGAAATCTTCCTTGTATCGATGGAAGGCTACGGGACGGATGCCTGCGTCTATCTCAAGGTTTGTACCGCGCTTTCGCTCGCATCGCGCATGTGACCATTGTATCAGAATATACTCACCGGATGCTTGTGTCTTTGTCTCTACAACGGGAGCCTGTTTACCGGAATTACTGTAGTAATGGTGCCTGTTTACCGACTACATCTAATCTACTGTGCAGCGTATGTTTGCACTTTTCAGACTCTTCCTATCGATGCGTCCGAATTGTTGCCTATCTTCAGCACGGCGTCCAAGCGGTTTTTGACTCAGGCACCACAGGCCGCTGATTGGTCCCAGCCGATGCCATACAGTAGTCGACCCTCCTCGCGCGCTTGAAAGACACCGTCCTGCTTGCTCCACCAGCATTCCATTTCTATCTTCCGGCCACTTCTTTTCTTATAGACAAACCTGTTCAGACAGGGTTATCTTGGTAGTATCAGGAATATATAACATTATACGTAACATTGGTAATATTCTCTCATGCCCGTTCACAACGAAGAGTGAACGCCGAAGTTGACGTTGCGTTTCCGCCGGCGTCAACGCCAACGCAGATATCGACGTTCAACGCAGATATCTGCGTTAAACGTCGATATCTGCGTTGGCGTTGAACGAACGCAACGTCAACTCGCGTTCAGCGTTCGTTGTGAACGGGCCATCACTATTACTGTTGGCGCTGTGGACAATGGGCGCTGTATACTATGTACTTTTATAGCAGAAATTCGTGTCTTTTTATTATTAGTTGCTCATAGCATTACACTGCGCAGGTGCCAGACTAGTCATTCGACATTCATGACGCCTATGTAATGTACCTACCTACCTGACATCAGCCAGCGTATATTCTGTACATACGGTACATGAACCTGCTACATACAACATCTTCTGAGCGCGTCTGTATTCACGAGAGGGTGCATATTATTGCACTCAGCACTGTACGTGTACGCTGCGATAGGGTACAAATATCAGGCATTTTTATCTGAGGTTGGTTTATGTGTTCGTCATAACTTGATGTTCTACAAGTGTGTACATATACAATCTTTTGTTTCTCTGGAGTGCGAGAACATAGTACTGTATATCCTAGCAAACGACAGTAGGTTGTTGATAGTAGATAACTTTGGGACAAAGTTTCTTTCCTATTGCTGTAGAAGAAAGCCTGGGGACATTTTGCTTGGTGGTTGTGGGGTGGAAGAAGGAGGATGCAGTCTTTTGTGATGGTGTGGCGGTGGCATTGCGGTGGGTTGTTGTTGGTGATACTGATGTCCCCCTGCGACGGCTGCTGTCATTGTGGCTGGAGCGGGTGAGACGTGAATGGTTGTGCTTCCTTTCACTGGTGTTGCTGCTATCAGCGATATGGCACCCGTAGAGGATGAGCACGACGCCCTGTGCTGCGCTGCTGTGTGGTTTTGTAGGCCTTGCGCTGTCTTGTAGTGCTTATTGCATCGGCTGCATTTAAATGGCCGTCCAACAGGAGCACTGACACACAAACGGGGCTTTCGTCCACACGCTCTGTTACTACACCTACCTACATGTACATGCACACGTATAGCTAGCTAGCTAGTGTGCGTCATAAAAACTCGGCTTACGACAAGTGTCCATCTGATCCCTGATGTTGGTTGTTGACATGACTGCGTACGCCGTTTGCGTTCTTGTACCGCTTGTTACAGCCATTGATCGGGCATACATAACGCTTCTCTTCTGTACTTGCCCTGTAAAAACACAATAGTTTTTGGCTACGTTATGCAGTAGTCGTACATGTGGGCGCAAAACTAGGCATCTCGTAGGTGTCCTCAGGTCGTGTTCACACAAGCGGCGTACGGTTTGCGTACTCCCTGATTATACTGACACTGCGACTGCACGCAAGGAATAGGCCGCTTGTGTGAATGCGGCTTCATCATCACTTTAAGTATGAAGTGTTGACGATGCCAGAAGCCAGGAAGTCAGAGCTGTCCATGGAGACGCGCTGACCCGCTCCGCTCGAATCCCCATCCAGTGAGTCAACTAAACAACGCCACATCGGTACGTACGTAGGCACCTATGTAGCACCTAAAACTGCGAATCCTTACGTGGAATGAAGCCGCCACTGCTTGTGACAGTTCTGTTTACGGCAGCCTGAGGATGATAATTCAGTGCAGAAGAGGAGGAGGGAGAAGCTGAGTTTCCATATCTTCGTTTCAGCAGATAGGTCGGTGTGGAGAGCACAACCTTGGCTGGAGTGATCGGTTTTGCCTTCTCCGCTGGTAGCTTCGGAAACATTCTGCAAGCACTACCAACCAACTTTGTTGGGTCCATTCAGCATTGTACGTATGGTTACCGTATGTTCATCTAGTGTGTTAGTTATGTACTTCATGCGCAAGCGGTGATGCGCGACTGCATCTGTGCCGATGCCCTCTTTACCTACACAAAACACTGAGAGGCACGAAAGGAGTGGAACTGGTCGACTGCAACTGTTCATTTATGCGTTGCACTTCTTCATCTGAAAATAATATAGTTACTACTTACTACTAGCAATCAACTATCATGCCGCGTTCACAGTGAGTTCTCACAATGGACGTACCGTATTTTTGAATGTGAGGCCTTCCATGGCATTTCAACCAGGCCAAAACACGCACCATCTCCGATTTTTTTCAAATTTGGTACACAGGTAGGTCCTAGGGGGAAACCAAATCGTGCAAAATTTCAGCTTCCTGGGACCCCCCATTCTGGAGATATGCAGCCTCAAATTTGGAATTTTGGCCCGGCCGGGGGCCATACGTGCTATCTTTGAGGGCTTGTAGCTCCATCAATATTCACAAAGTGATATAGACATGCCTATATCATTTTGAAGCTAATTCCATGTAGAATCCAATAAAAGCATCAAAACATGTGGTCATGAGGCCAAAAATTTGAGTAAGTCATCAATAAAAACTTTAAAACAAATTTACTCAAAAAACGGACCTTCGATTTTTTTTAAACTTTGAGAGGACCAAAAGCATACTGCTAACTTGTTGCATGCCAAAATTTGGGATGGGGTTCGCACTATTTCAGGAGTTATGCCCAGTTATGTGTGATTTTTCACTCGTAAATTACGAACTAAGTCAAACATTTCCGAGCAGACTTTGGCACACATGTTCAGAGCAGCAGTGCAGCACAACTTCACATTTACTATCTCAAAAGTAGCATACATATAGGCCCTCTTTCACCAGCATGGCGAGAACAAACAATCAGCATTGCTTGCTAGTGTTTCAACACCTCAAAAGTTGTGACTTTTCCATCAGAATTCGGAAAAAAACTAAGTCCGATGAATTGCAGGCACATTTCAGCTCATTGGTTTTTGGTGATATCACACTAAAGCTCCTCATTTTCCACTTCAAAACTAACATATGTATGGCCTCCTGTTTACCTGGCTACTCAGCAATGCATATTCACCATTGCTGTCTATTCTTTGTGCCCTCCAAACATTGAGTTTTAGCTGTTGGAAATTATGTGTTAGTGTACAATAAATTCTTCAAAAGACATGGTGGTGCTGTAAACTCAACACTAGTTGCTTCTCAGCTTGTATAGACAGATTTTTTATTCAACTGGGCATCTATTGGGCATTCACCCTTGCTGTCTAATCTATTGAACCACTGCATATCACATATTTTATGCATACACGCACTGTATATGTAGAAACTCTACGGAACTAAGTGATTAGAAGGCAAGGGTGAATGCCCAATAGATGCCCAGCTGAATAAAAAAGCTGTGTATACAAGCTGAGAAGCAACTAGTGTTGAGTTTACAGCACCACCATGTCTTTTGAAGAATTTATGGTACACTAACGCATAATTTCCGACAGAGAAAACTCAATGTTTGGAGGGCACAAAGAATAGACAGCAATGGTGAATATGCATTGCTGAGTAGCCAGGTAAACAGGAGGCCATACATATGTTAGTTTTGAAGTCGAAAATGAGGAGCTTTACTGTGATATCACCAAAAACCAATGAGCTGAAATGTGCCTGCAATTCATCAGACTTAGTTTTTTTTCGATTTCCGAAGATAAAGTAACAACTTTTGAGGAGTTGAAACACTAGCAAGCAATGCTGATTGTTTGTTCTAGCCATGCTGGTGAAAGAGGGCCTATATGTATGCTACTTTTGAGATAGTAAATGTGGAGTTGTGCTGCACTGCTGCTCTGAACATGTGTGCCAAAGTCTGCTCGGAAATGTTTGACTTAGTTCGTAATTTACGAGTGAAAAATCACACATAACTGGCCATAACTCCTGAAATAGTGCGAACCCCATCCCAAATTTTGGCATGCAACAAGTTAGCAGTATGCTTTTGGTCCTCTCAAAGTTTAAAAAAAATCGAAGGTCCGTTTTTTGAGTAAATTTGTTTTAAAGTTTTTATTGATGACTTACTCAAATTTTTGGCCTCATGACCACATGTTTTGATGCTTTTATTGGATTCTACATGGAATTAGCTTCAAAATGATATAGGCATGTCTATATCACTTTGTGAATATTGATGGAGCTACAAGCCCTCAAAGATAGCACGTATGGCCTCCGGCCGGGCCAAAATTCCAACTTTGAGGCTGCATATCTCCAGAATGGGGGTCCCAGGAAGCTGAAATTTTGCACGATTTGGTTTCCCCCTAGGACCTACCTGTGTACCAAATTTGAAAAAAATCGGAGATGGTCAGTGCAATTTGTACAGAAAATTGGTTGAAATGCCATGGAACTCCTCATGTATAGCCCCTGGGGCTATTCACAAACTGAGAGGTCTGATAGGGGGTTATACACCAGGGGGATAAATATGGGACAGAAGGGCATAATTGAGGTCAAAACAGGGTTATTCTAGTAATGACATGCTTAGCTAAAGTTCATAGTAGCTTTGGGTAGTTGTGACTATGCCTAGCTTACGACCAGCTTACATGATCGCTTCAGGTTCCCTATTATAGTACATGAGGGCTACGTATACAAAATACGGTACATCGTACAAACGGGCGCAAAATAATGGCCTCATTCACACTGGAGACATGAGCTGGGGCTGGGTGTACGCTCATCGTGTCCATGGATCGAAACATAACGGCATGGACAGCCGTGGATGCGCCCTGGTACGTAATGCGAGCGCATTTCCTTCCATGAATGTGAATGAGCCATTATACGAGCTCAATGTTGAAAGTCGGTCTGAAACGACCACAGTAGATACGTATTCCTGACAGTAGTACACCCACCGCTCAAATGAGTTTCTTCGATGTGTTGCACGAGATCAGTTGTTGTCTCAAACTCCAATCCACAATTCTTGAAGGAACATGTATTTGTGAAGAACAAGGCCATTTTCTGCAAAGAAAGCTGATGGGTCTAGAAAAGCAGTGGAACAGGATAGCACATACATGCATAAGTACATACTGTATGTATAGCATACGAATACTGAAAGAAAAGTACATTGGCACAATAGTACCAGTCCAGTCCACACGGAAAAATTCCAGCTCAAAGATGTGATAAGAGTTTTACTCTGTTGAAAAGGAAGGGCTCGAGTGTCGCACACTGAGAGGTGAGTATTGAAATGAAGTTGGCACATACCTAAATGCTATTTTTCTACTTTAATAAAGCTGAATCAAATGCGATTATCAGATCAGAAGCCGTCGTTCTGGAGTACGTAGCTCTCCCCGTGATGCTCAATACAAGCTGAAAGTAGAATGATAAGTTTCCGTAAGCGCCTATTCACAGCTTCTAAGTGCTTCAATGTGAGCAGTGGAAACAGGGGATCTACCCTCATCTTCTCGTTCAAGGATTCTCCAAAATTCAACTCCGCGTATTTCATCAGACGATCGTACAGTGATTTTCGTATTCTACAACATTGGTAAATGGGGGCAAGTATAGATAATTCATCCAATTGTGGATGTCCGAATCCCTTTCCATTGTCCAATAGCAGGATGCCGCCAGCCTTCGCTGACCAATCAGCGCTCTCCACTCTATGGCGATCTGCGTTGCCGATGAGAAAATCGAAAGCCGCAGTTTCCATCAGGTCCAGAAAGACGGGAGATTCGCCGAAGACCGGGTGCGCAAGAACATCAGTGCAGAAGTCCATGCGAGTTTCCCAGGGAGCTCGCGTCTTCTCGCTGTACGTCCGAGCCCATGGACTGCGCTTCCTGACGAGATTCTTGCTAATTTCTGCGGGAAAATGCAGAATCACAGCGCCTTCCAGCATGCCACGTTCATCAGCGCAAACGCTTTCGCTGGGCTTGCAATACATGCAGAGGCCATACCAGCACAGTCTCCCTGTAGCGCTCGCATTGAAGAACGTATTCGCCAAGGAGCCCTCGCTGACTCTGCGCAGTTCTCGTTCCAAATGCAGTTTGCGACCCACGGCCACTGGAACTCGCCCTATCTCCAACAGCGAGGCAACATGAAATGCGGCCAGCTCAGCATTGTGCCTGTCAGCACCAGCGTATGGCGTGTCTGTAGGCACGGTGGCCTCTCGTCGGAAGCGCTGAGGTTTGAAGAAAGCCCGCTGTTGGCCTTCCAGTAGTAGACCGGCCTTCAGCTGCGTACCCTTCTTTGGCGCCGCTGCAGAAAGAACTTTGGCACGTTGAACGGCGCGAATAACATCCTGCAGCAAAACGTTGCCATCTTTTGACAGCAAAATGTGGCGATTCGTAGTTGCTTCAGCCAAACGACGCCAAACTGATTTCAAGCTCAATACATCATCTGTTCGACTAGTGTTGACAGTTGCAGTGGAATGAGTAAGCTGACTATCAGCGTCCACTAGGAATGTATTGATAGGCAAACTGCGGAGCTGTCGCGCAACCAACGCAGCAACATAGTCAACTTGTACTCGAGGCCACAAGCGAGACGGAGGACACAGACCAGGACATGCAACTGAAGTTACAGCTTCTTTGGGCATGCTGCCCGAAGTTATGTTCATTCCACCGCCTGCCACGGCTAGATATTGGCCGAGCTGTGCCTGTTTCTCCACTCTCTTCGCATGTGCTGCTCTGAGATTCTTCTGCGCTATCTCTTTCTCCACTGCGTCTCCATCTTTCTTCTTGCTGACAAGATCGAACTGATGAAAACCGATGACATCTCCGTCTGCTGACATGTCCAGTTGCAAAGACGACATGCCATACGTAGCGATGAGGTTCATGTACAGATTGAGCACAGCTACGATGACGGCACATGCGCACAAACTCAACGCCACCTTACGAAAGGATATCTGTGTCCGTCGCGCTGGCTGCTGAGCTACTGGCATCAGGAATATTGAGCAGAAGACGCAGATTACTGCTGGATCCAAACAACCTACTAATAATATAATTATTATTTATATTCGATATTCCCAAATTCCGGTAATAACTAATACGCAACCAAAACAACCAACAACCAAAACACCCAAATCGCACCCAACGGGGACTTCTTGAAAATAGGATCTGCCTAAATGGCGCATACAAACAGAGTGGCGCAACAGACATTGTCGAAGCAACAAATGGGCCGGGTAGCATATGATAATATTTGAGCCAGCGTTTGCAATAGGGTAGTGCGGGGTAATTTGGGGGTGCAGGCGGTGCATGGTGGATGCGGGGTGCATGGTAATATCTACTCTGCACAGGCACATGGACAGACAGGCTAAGGCTGAGGCTGAGGTCTACTCCTCTGAATCCAATACCTAAGCCCTAAGCCTAAGCCTAGCCTGAGCTGAAGTCTGCCCAAGCGCCTGCGCAAGACATATTGCCATTCACCACCCAGCTCTCAGTGCCCAGTAACTTCAACACCTGGAATTGCAATCCATATTTTCCATGTGAATTCATGCTATTTTGTTTGAACCCCTATGACATTGGAAGTTTTCCATTTTTTCGGTCACTCTAGACTTTTGTTGGATGCAAACATTACTGCATGTGTTGGACCAACTGTCTCCACGCTACCCCACAATTTTGATAAGGGTATAAATTGATTGATTGATCATGGTTCTTCACACGCGCAACTAGTGTGTCATTTAGGCGGAGCTATTTTTTAGGAAGTCCACGTTGGTTGTTTTGGTTGTTGGTTGTTTTGGTTGCGTTTTAGTTAATACCCAAATTCCTACCATTCCATGGACGTGTGATATGAGCGCATTCTAACTTTCGCTATTGCGATACGTTTCCTCCAAACGCCGCTACTTCATTCTCATGATTTTACCAGCCGGCGCACAGTTGCCATGGAAACTCAATTTCCACTCCTACCAGACCAGACGTATGAAAAGTTGATCAAAAACATGAAGACACCTCCATATATTTCTGCCGAAGTTTTTTCAATTTCCGGTAAAGTTTCAGCTTCAGCTGAAAATGAACAAAAAACAGTTAGTTGTGAGCGACTGATGAACATACAGTCAGGATTACATACTGTAAAGGTGGAGGTCGTACATAGCTACGGAATCCCTATTTGCTGCACTCCATACGTGTGAAATGCTCATTCCATACCTGTGGTGTCCACTGCGTTCTTCCACATCCCTTGGAAGCAGATGTCAGCAAATAGGGAATCCGCACGCAAGGAATCCTCATTCGCGTCCAAAGTCTTCCACACCTACGGAAGGCGCCAAAATGCGGGCTCCACAGTCAACCGTCCCTATTTGCGGACATCTTCCAAGGATATGGAAGAAACGGATTCCACAGGTGTGGAAGGAATGAGCATTCCACACGTATGGAATGCCGCATTAGGGTTTCCGTAGGTACGACCGTACTTGGCGCTGTGACGTTTTGTTTGGAAACGCTGTACCTCTACCTGAGGGGGGTGTTCTCATTAGCGCGAATCGCAGTTGCGCATCACCCAGAAGCGCGAAATCAAAAGCGCGAAGTGTCAGCAAGGAGTTGTATTTACAGGAGAACCTGCTATGAAGAAAACCCCGCAAGCGAAGTTGCTGTCAAATTATGCTGCATTTAGCCGAGCGACAGCGAAGCAGGGCAAAGTCGTGGGTCGGGGGCTCCATACAAACAAATACTCGAAATCGATCAAAGATTTTGAGGACAAAAAAATTTTCCGAAAATGACGTCATTTCCCAGAGATCCAGGCCGTTTTCGGCCAAAGAGGCCAAAAAAGCGCAAATCCAGCACCTTCAGGGGCCTATATCTCGACAATGACGTTGTGGCAGAAAGTTGCCGCCATAGTGAAACCTACCCGGAAGGATCCCCTCTTTCACGCCATACCACTGACAGACCACTAGTTAAGGCATAACACGTTTATTGAACCATATCTTTTCTTTATCAAAAAATCCACCAACCTTAAATTTATTTTTCCTTTGATATCAGACCACCATTAGATGCGCCTGATCGAGCTGATTCCAAATATGCCACTGGTGTCTGCAAAATTTGCATAATTTAAGGAGTTATGGCCCTCCAAAGTGCCCCTACTTTCCAAAAATCGCGATTTTTAGCGTTTCTAAAGTCATAAGGGGTTAAATTTTTAAACAAATTTTTCTGACCTAGTTTTATGCGTAGAATCCGAATTTGACCTTGATTTTTCCATTTTCCCACATTTAAGGCCTTATTTTCACGATTTGAAATCTGAAAAGGAGAAAATGGCAAAAATAAGGCCTTAAATGTGGGAAAATGGAAAAATCAAGGTCAAATTCGGATTCTACGCATAAAACTAGGTCAGAAAAATTTGTTTAAAAATTTAACCCCTTATGACTTTAGAAACGCTAAAAATCGCAATTTTTGGAAAGTAGGGGCACTTTGGAAGGCCATAACTCCTTAAATTATGCAAATTTTGCAGACACCAGTGGCATACTTGGAATCAGCTCGATCAGGCGCATCTAATGGTGGTCTGATATCAAAGGAAAAATAAATTTAAGGTTGGTGGATTTTTTGATAAAGAAAAGATATGGTTCAATAAACGTGTTAGGCCTTAACTAGTGGTCTGTCAGTGGTATGGCGTGAAAGAGGGGATCCTTCCGGGTAGGTTTCACTATGGCGGCAACTTTCTGCCACAACGTCATTGTCGAGATATAGGCCCCTGAAGGTGCTGGATTTGCGCTTTTTTGGCCTCTTTGGCCGAAAACGGCCTGGATCTCTGGGAAATGACGTCATTTTCGGAAAATTTTTTTGTCCTCAAAATCTTTGATCGATTTCGAGTATTTGTTTGTATGGAGCCCCCGACCCACGACTTTGCCCTGCTTCGCTGTCGCTCGGCTAAATGCAGCATAATTTGACAGCAACTTCGCTTGCGTGGTTTTCTTCATAGCAGGTTCTCCTGTAAATACAACTCCTTGGTGTCAGTAGCGCGTCACCAAATGTTCGCGTTTTCCAGAAGAGCGCTCTCTCATTAGCGCGACACGTACTTTGCGCGCCGAAAAATGTCCGCAAATATCCACTAGCGCGAAGTCCCAGTTGCGCATATCTCATTAGCGCAAAGGGTGATTTCCTACCGTCTAGAAGTTAGGGAAGCCTTCCAAACAGGGGGAAGGAATTCACCCTTTTTCGCCCCCTAAGAAGCTTTTTCAGGGCTAATTCAGGGACGAAACAACCTTATTTCAGGGGCGAAAAATCATCCTTCGTGTCCTGATTTCAGGGGCGAAAATGAGCTCAACCACTAATTCATGGCTTTTCGCCCCCTAATTCACTCTGGCTCGTTCCTTCCTTCCTCCCTTTCATTACGCAAGGGAACAGGCCGCGTCTCCTCTCTCTGTCTTATCTGACCAGTGAAGTGAGCAGCAATAAAAAGTTTTCGCCCTTCCCTTATGT
>JASAMW010002332.1:0-17787 GCA_030247985.1 Epsilonema sp. ZAB3_2 | reverse complement strand
CATTATCTGTCTGTCGTTCACTCTTTCAAGGAATTGACTGGCCAACTTTACAAGCTCGTATCTTACTGAAGTCTAACAAGAAATTCTGTGACCCATTGAAATTTTTTCTCAGCCAATAAAAGACGTAGAGCACAGCGGTCAAAACTTCCACGACTAACTTTAGCTCGCTTTGTCAAATCAAAAAACCGTTTGTCTCCAGCTGCTCTCTGTGTCAAGATCTCGCCAAATTCCTTCAGTACTAAAATGTGAAGCTATATCTTCTAATTTTCCTGTGAGCTTGTTGAGAAGAAGTATGTATGGCATATGGCTGACACGATGAATAATATGCAAGAAAACAGCTGATAAGATCTATGTTGCATGTGTGCGTCTTTGTGAGAGACATGTGTTTGGACAAAAACTTTGTGTGTCTACCAATGCAAATAATTACCCCCTGAGGCACTTTTATTGTGTCCTGCGCTGTGTGTGTGGACAAAGTCCAGCAGCAGCTAGTGTTCCTCCTCCCTCCTCCGCTGCCTTCCCCCTTCCTGCTCAGAACTCAGAAGAGAGAAACAGGTTTTAGTAGGGGCCGAGGCAGTTGGGCCCTACTGACGCAGCATTTGTAGTCATGCCTCCCGGGGTTCGATTCCCTCGAACTGCACATCATTACATTACCTCTTGCCGAAGTTGTAAAACAGTTTCAGCAGCTGTTAGATTCCTAAGCCGCATTTTAGAACGATACTTAGCATCCACAGTTTGAAACAAGGCTCTTTCGCCCAAAATAAGCCTATCTTTCTGTTTCTGGGCATAAATATTTAGTCCAAACGCCAGTCCACGGTAGATTACGGCACTTCCAGTTACCACTGCTAACCACGGCACACCATAAGTGCTTGCTAGGGCCAGTAGTCCACACTGTGCAGCTTGAACCACATACAGCTCACTGAATGTGTGCAGCAGAGTTGAAAAATGGCGGGGTTTCTGCAAAGGAGATCCTATCCAAGCTTGAAGAACAAGCTTACGTGATGAAGCAGGGCAGCAGAATTTTCGCAGATGCAGCATTTTTCTACAAGAAACAAACACAGAGTAAGAAAGGCGAACCAACACCAAAAGATAATGCTTGAATGAGAGATACTACTCCAAAGGACAGATGGTATGAGAACAGCAAAAGCTCTAAAGATTTACTTTTCCGCAGAGACCATAATTTATAGCTCATCGTTCATCTCATAAAAAAACCTACCAAACCAACACAACCCTGGCTTGAAACAAACAACCCTCACACTATTATTACAATCAGTCAAACATCAAACGATATCATCCACGTGTGTCAATAATATTGCAGCACAACAAAGAAAGACATTTTCTTCTTTCCTCATTGATTCCCTAGTTTATTTCCAGCTCCTTGGAATGCTCTACTCCCACTGGACTTTTTCACATTGGGCTTTTGCTGCTGAGAGGCATTGGAGCTTGAAGCAGAAGGTGCAGACATGTTAGAAGATGGTGGCCTTGTTCGCCCCGGGCGGGAATCGTTCCCGCGACCACCCATGAATCCGGCAATGTAGCGAGCCACTGCGCTATCGGGTTTGCTCAGTTCGCGAACGAAAACGACGAATAAGATGAGCAGAATTCCGGGCAGGCCAAAGAAAAGCAAAACCAACAGGATTCCCAGCGCGTAGACAGGCTCCAGAATTATTCCGCCAACTCCGATCGGAATTCGGGGAAATCCGAATTCAAGCAGGCGATTATTGACGGCGTCGAATAGGGACACGCCGCTGGTTTGGCCGTGAAAACGCTCGTCCGCTCCTCCCGTGGCGCGTTGCGTAGAGTTGGAATTGCCGAGAACCTAAAAGGAATAATTGACAACCTGTGTTACGTACTATGGCCATTCATAGCCCCTATGCATAGCCCCATATGCACTGTAAAGTACCTGAACCTACCTCACTGTACTGTACCATACCGTATTTACCTGTGCATAGCCCCCCCCCCCCCCTATGCATAGCCCCATATTGGCAAAACATAAAAATGTCGTATGCATAGCCCCCCTCCTATGCATAGTCCCATATGTACTGTAGAGTACCTGAACCTACCTACATAAGCTGGTCATAAGCTAACCATAGCCACTCCCACACCAAGCTAAGATTCCTATTAGCCTGCTTGGGGGTGTATTGTACTAGAATGACCCTGTTTTCCACCTAAAATATGCCCTAACAGACGAGCTTTTAACCTAAAAAGTATGCCTCTGAGCACCTCTGAAAAACATTAAAAAATGTCCCACGCATAGCCCCCACCCCATGCACAGCCCCATATCTCTCAATTTTTGCACAGGTAAATACGGTACCTCACGCGTTATTCTACGGGAAGATTGAGAAAGCGCGCCCTCCTATCGAGTAAGGCTAAATAAAGTTTAGACCAGTTTAGACTGCTTCCAGATAAATGAACGTCGACGTCACCGTCAGCACTGATATGAAATACCGCGGGGCTACCACCCTCTACACAGAAAACACCCTGTACAACCCTTTATCAGACCCCTCAATTTGTGCATAGCCCGGGGTTATGCATCCAAACAAAATAAAAAGTTTATCCTTTAGCGAAGCTGCAACAGGATACTTTTAAAATAGGACTGTGTGTCTGTATGTGTGTCAGAAAAGGCTAGCCAATCACACAAAACCGCAAAGTGCTGAAACATCAAACTTCTCGGTTCATCCAGAAACCCCAAAACAACATGTAGGCCACCAAGAAACTTTGGCACGGAGAGCACAGGAAGAAAAAAACCAGACAAGCTAGTCACTGGTCACAAGAGGGTGACACCATCACGCAGTTTATTATAAAGCATCATGGGCACGGTAACCCTCTCATTTCACATCGCCCAGTCTGAGCGCGGCTGCCGCTTGATAACAGTGGGCACTCAGGCCCAAGCATACACTATCGAACACAATTCCTTTTATATCAGGGGTGATTTATGACACATCAAAGTTCTAAGTTCACCCCAAGATCAAAAAGGCTGCTGCCCACGCCTCACATGAAAACGAAGACCAAAATTGGACAGGTCAAGCGTCGCAAGTGGGAGCCGAACCACCACCGTAAGGGGCAGTTTCGACGTGATAACCCACTCGCTTCGGACCGTCCTTTCGTGGACGTCCCGTACCACAGCCTCGCGGTACCGTCCACGCGCCTCCGCCCGCACGTCAGAGCGCGAGAGGTCGGGCGCTTTCCATCCAACTGACATCGGCATCACCATCCACGGATAATCCCGCATAGTAGGCGCGCTCCGACGTCGGCGTAGCCATCAGCGGATACTTGACCGCATGATAGGCGCGCGCATTTGCGTACTGCAGTACGTGGGCTCCGGATGCCCAAGCGCAGCATCCACCGCGCTTCCTTATATACCAGCGAAAGAGGTGAAACATCAAACTTTTGAGTTCACCCAAAACTTACGAACAAAGCTCCAAACAGCAAAATTTGATCTGTTCTGCATGCGCATGCTTCTTCTCAATTATTTTTCTTCTAAAATAGTAGGTACCCTCCCGCTTTGGCTTTCTTCGAATAGTAAATAAAGAATTGTAGGCGTACACTATACAGGTAACATGAGTCCCAAATCTGGGGATCAGCAAAATCCCGTTGGAGATGGAAGGTGATGGACTTTTGGAAAAAATTTGCACTCAGCAGATAGTCCCTCCCTACAAGGCTCTTGCTGAATGATCACTTGTCTTCAGCTGCTCTAGTGACCGCAAGTGGTCGATATTTTTATATTCACCCAATCTACTGAATCACAATACTGGGGGATCAATTGAATCACAATTGGAGATGGAAGCTGATGGCTTTCAGCAAAAATTTTTGCACCATCAAACAGTCCTTGCACTTTGTCTCCATGAGCCCTATTCGTCGGAACTTTGCATATCCACCAAGTACCAAGCCCCTCGCACTTTAGCCCGTACTTACCCAGTACCCCGACTTTCCACCCCACAGTAACTCCCTGCCTGCTCGCGTCAAAGCTTGGTTAGCGGTAACACACGGGGTGAATTGAGAATTGGCGCAAGAAAGCCACCACAACTGTTCCAAACCAATAAAGGCCAAGGAGAACAGAAACTACCCATCCTTTTCTTGCGTCCAACCAAGCCCAATTTCCCCGCCCATGCTATTGTTACGTACACTACTAGCTGCCGGTAAAGCTGGGGTAAGGTGGGCCACAGCTAACATGCAAAACCTGTCGTCACGCAAGGGATCATTTACATATTACGTCACCGGGCTGATGGCTGCTGGAGGGGTACCCAACACCAACATACCCCCAAATTTTATTAAACTGGGGGTATGTTGAGGCTAATATGGGGTATGTTTGGGGTTATGTGGGGGTTGGGGATATGTGAGCAGAAAATCATAGACTGGGGGTTCGCATGGGGGTACGTTGATATTATTTTTTGGGGGTGTGTTTGGGGTATTGTTCAAATTCTAAAAATCTGGGGTCTGCGTGGGGTTATGTGAGAGCTTGGGTGGGGGTGTGCTGAACATACCCCCAGCTGACCCCAGGCCGATGTCTGACTATGGCAATAGCGTCCGAGGCCAGTAGTGTACGTAAATTAGCTCTAAGCTAAGGTTTGCACGGCGAGGTTGGTCATCTGTCCTTGAACCAGCACGTGGTAGCTGTGACCGAGGGTAGCGGGATCGATTCCCGTTCGGTCCTATTTCCCCCCCCCCCCCCCCCCCTTAGGGGCCCGGCTATCGCCATAAGGAACGCGGTACGTCACACCTGTTGAAATAGGTGTGGTTGAAATAAGAACGGCGTGAGGTAGGTGTCGTTTTCGTTCGCATACCACGTACGTGGCCGAGAGAGTTCGCAGGGACTCAAGTCGTCCTGCGTACTTTGCATGTACTTCTGCAAAATAGGAGTACACGAAGCACGGACAAAAATCCGCATCTGTGAATCTGTTTTATACAACACGACTGGAGCAACATAGCGAACTCCTAGCGGTTAGACTGTAGCGCAAGTAGCGAATACAGGACTGGCCCAAAATGCTCTCGAAATACGTACCTATGATAGTACTACGTTCTACAATATAGGCTACCAGGATAGAAACCGGAAATTTTCGGACAAAAAGTCTGATCGCCCCATAATTACTATCCCAAAATTTCCGGCTTTACAGTAGGCTATGCGAGGCATATACTTTACCACTGTGTACATACATACGCACATCTCGTGCTCTGAGTCCGGAATCTTGCTGTTGGGCTCGCGGATCGTCATCCGGAACAATTTCTCCGCTACTCAGAATTCTGACCATTTCCAAAAGAGCCTTTTCTTCCTTTTCCCTTCTTCAAAAGCTCAAAATTTGATCGTGTTTTCTTCCTACAGTCGCCACAGATCCGACAATTTCGAAAAAAAAATTTACGTACACGCACGACCACGTAACTATACTCTGGCCACATCCCAATATCATACAAAATTAGGTCGAAGTTTTTGCTTACTGTCCTTTGCGGGTACGCCAGGAAAAGTGTCATTTTGTACATTGTGATGGCCCGTTCACAACGAACGCTGTCAACGCAGATATCGACGTTCAACGCAGATATCGACGTTCGACGCAGATATCGACGTTCAACGCAGATATCGACGTTCGACGCAGATATCCACGTTCGACGCAGATATCGACGTTCAACGCAGATATCGACGTTCGACGCAGATATCGACGTTCGACGCAGATATCGACGTTCAACGCAGATTATGGAAATCTACGTAAATCTGTATTTTTCTCCAATAATAACGCCGGCATAGATGATGATGTTGTTTGGTACGTACGTACGTACGTATTTCCATCAAGTTTTCGTCGATGTTTGCTACTTTTTTTTCTGCGATCGCTAATATCTGCGTCGAACGTCGATATCTGCATCGAACGTCGATATCTGCGTCGAACGTCGATATCTGCGTCGAACGTCGATATCTGCGTCGAACGTCGATATCTGCGTCGAACGTCGATATCTGCATTGAATGTCGATATCTGCGTCGAACGTCGATATCTGCGTCGAACGTCGATATCTGCGTTGAACGTCGATATCTGCGTTGACGTCGATATCAGCGTTCGTTGTGAACGGGCCATGAATAGTTCTCAAGTATAAACTTTCTGGTAATAAATAATCTACGCACCAACGCGCCACCACGCGCCAATAATCCACGCGCCACCACGCGCCACACTACTAAGTGGGGTCAGTCTGGTTGTTCACGGCAAGTTCCTCTATACATTCAAAACTGTCTTTCGTTTGGGGTACGCTTCGCAAATGCGCATTTTATGTTGTTTATCCGGCACTTTGTGATACGCTGGGGCACTGACACTAGTCACTAGTGAATTTTCGGCCAGTGCCCCGGCGTATCACAAAGTGCCGGATAAAAATTACTTGGTACAACGCCTGGCACTCTGCCAAGCAAGCCAGTTGGCTTGCCCAAACGTGACAAACGAAAGACAGTTTTGAATGTATAGAGGAACTTGCCGTGTTCTAAACATCAGTAGACAACACCAGACAGGACAATTACTCACCCTTAGCTTGTTGGTCTTGCGTGTTGAAGCATAAAAGCGGACGAGCATGGTCCAATGACAGCTCACACCCCACTGGCAGTAGGTGTTTGATTCCAGTGGGGTTATCATTGAGAGATTATTTTAACCTTAGGCCCATAAGTAAAGATCAGTTGGGGTATTTGGCTGAGGATATAAATTTCATTGCATTTTAGGCTAAGGCTTAGGCATAGGCTTAGGTATTGGATGCAGAGGGGTAGGCCTCAGCCTAAGCCTAAGCCTCAGCCTAAGCCTGTCTGTTCATTCGCCTGTGCAAAATAGATTTGCTGCTGGTCTGTATGGTCCGCAGATGGCCTGCTGGACTTAAGATGGACTATGGATGGCCTGCAGACAGTTTGCTGGACTGTGGACAGACTGCAACAGCCTTTGGATGGACTTGGTAAGTACTGAGGACTTTGGTAAAAATACAAAATAGGGTAACATGGGGTAAACCCGGCCCCCCAAGCAGTTCTCAGGAACCAATGCCTGAACCAAAACAAAATCACATGGCATAATATACGTGGATAGGCCTTAGTTAAACGTGCCAAGTTTGACTCCACTGCTGAACGTCTTTAGAGAGTTATGGCCAATTTTGTCTGTTGCTAAATTACGAGCCATGGGGGGTAAACCCGGCCCCCTAAGATTTAGGCCGTTTTTGGGCTGGCCAAGCAAAATTTTACAGCCGTTTTTTTCAAGATGGAAGCCAAGCTAATTCCCAACGCCAGCAGTTACAAAAATAAGAAATTAAAAAAATTCTTTCCGATGCATGAAGGGCATGAATGAGACTACTCTATTGACAACTCATCTCTTAGTACTGGGGGTAAACCCGGCCACCCATGATTTTGTCTAATTTGAGACTGCCCAGGCTTCAGTGTGGCGTGTTAGACAAGAAGCATAAGCAATTACAGGGTGTTTCCTTTGGATATATCATGTCGTTTGGGGCTATAACTTGGGAACGACAAGAGTTAAGAGGCTGATATTTTTCCTGCAGATACCCAAGAATATGCCTAACATTGTATAAAAATTTCGTCCCAAAACTCTAATCTGAACATAAGATATTGGTACCTCAAGTTTCGACCACGAAAATCGCAAGTTTTTGAATCGCAAGTTGGTGGTTCGCCCTATCTGGGTTCCCAACTATTCCTTTTTGGATTTCTCTAGAGCAGGCTTTGTTTTAGTAAACTGAAAACGTTTCCAGAGCTGGAAAATAATATACTCATGGTGTTTACAGGTGTTGACTAGCGCTACGATGAAAATGCCACAAGTTTTACTCTGACCGCCAGTTCTGATTCAAGAACTTTGCGATTTTCATGGTCGAAACTTGAGGCACCAATATCATATGTTCAGATTGGAGTTTTGGGACTAAATTTTTACACAAGGTTAGGCATATTCTTGGGTATCTGCAGGAAAAATTTCAGCCTCTTAACTCTTGTCGTTCCCAAGTTATAGCCCCAAACGACATGATATATCCAAAGGAAACACCCTGTACCATGGACAGCAGCTACCAATTAGTCAGCTAGATCGTTTAGGTAGGTAAAAAATGGTGTGAATGGGACTACTTTGCTGTCAACTAATCTTTCAGTACTGGGGGGGGGGGGGTAAACCCGGCCACCCAGAGATTTTTAAAAATTTGCAGGAACGTCTCTTCCCTTGAGAAATCACATGAAAATATTGTTCGATTTGCTGAACGCACTTTCCTAATTGATTGTGCACTGATATGGCAGCCGTTTATGATGGCAGTAGTTTGCGCTGATGAGGTGGCCGGGTTTACCCTATACTTTAGTACAGGAGTTAGGTGGCCGGGTTTACCCCACTAAGTACTGAAATTGTTTTTTGCTATATCTCCAGTACCAGTAGGGTGAATTGGTTGAAACTTTGACTGGGGGTAGGGTACCATGTCCCCTTACCCCCCACATACCGGGTGTTCATTTATAGCATACAGGGTGTTTTTGCGCAACGTCTAAAGTTTGGTCATTTTCGACCCCTTGTTGAAAAACGTGAACCCGTGAGCTTGATGTTTTAACAAATGACATGCCGAATAGCTCATTTGAAAGAGGAGAGTTCAAGGAATCGATTGGTATTTTACTTGTCTCAATCGGTCCATTGGTTCCTGAGATATGCAGCTCTGAAGCTTAGACGGCCGGATTTTCCCATGGCCGGGTTTACCCCATAGTACCCTACTCATGCAGCCAGACTGCTAATGATGCGTGAGCTTACATTCGACCATACTCATCAGCCTTTGTGCTTCAACACGCAACACCAACAAGCTCGGGGTGAGTAATTTTTGCTGTCTGTTTTTGTCACCTGATGTTCAGTCACCCAGACTGACCCTGCATAGTAGTTGGCGCGTGGTGGCGCGTGGGCGTGGCGCGTAGATTATTTATTACCAACTTTCTTGAAACTTTTTCTTATTTCAAACAAATCTATTCTTCAGCACTTCGGTGTGTCCAGAGTGCGTAAGTTCACGTACCGACGCGAAGCAAAACGTGAACTGGGCGTGACGACAAAACAGAAAGAACGGAAACGTCGTTGAAGCAAAGCAAAAGCAAGCTACACAGAAGAGAAGTTGAAGCCAAGAAGAAGAATGAAGCAAAACGATTGAGGCACAAAACAGTGAAACAAGATAGAAGCGGAATAGAAGCATCCATTGATTCCAGAATTCTTACATGAACCTATGAGCAAGGCTGAGGATTCGGTGTGATGTAAAGAAGAAGCGAAAGAAAGAAGACGTCTTGAAAGCACATCAAGATTGGTCAACGATTTAGCCGTTCAATTACTTCCACAGAAGAGGAATCTCATCGAAAGGCCATAAAGAGAAAGCTGAATACTAATAGAAGTTGCAAAACGAGAACAGCGAAGAAAATCATGAAACCTAAAAGCTCCAAGGGGAAAGTCGGTCGCCATGCTTCAACCTCAAAAGGAGGCGAAAGTTCTCCTGCTGCCTCATCCAGTACTGCAGGTGGTCTACCTGAATTTATTGATGTTGCACCTTTTGACGAAGAGAGGCATTGCCATCGGTACTGCTCCCTGATTAACCGCGACCCGGACAAGGAACCCTCAAGTTCCGAAGAGTTGGACTCTTTACAACACGAGCTGGAACAAATCCTACTGCATAATATGGAGAGACAGAAGAATCTAACGCGAGAACTGGCGATACTTAACGACGAAGAACCGCCCGCGTATACACTAAACAACGGCGGCAGTAACAACTCAAGCTTAACCCCTAGCCGACAAGGTCAAGGGTCGGAAAGTCAGGGCGGCTTAAAGGAGAAGGGCAGTTCAACGCCGCTGATTTTACGCCGACTTCAATCGGACCTGGTGACACCTGGCGGTAGCGGAAAGAAACAGCAGCAGCAAGAAACGGCGGCTACTATGCCTCGTCTCACCATTCGCTTACCCAATCAGCGCGAAGGAGGCGCTAGCAGCGCCACACGACGGCCGAAACCCCAAACTCACTACGGGACAGAATTTGGCCAGCAAAAGGCGTACGGTAGTACGGTGTTGGTGGACAGTTTGGGGAAGCGACGCACCTATTTCTGGCCGCAAAACCATATGCCGGACAAGTTCTGGCGTTTCGTCAGCGAATACAGCGACGACGTGACGCGAGATGACGTCATGGGGTTAAAGGAGCTGCTGGGCGACAACGCGAGCGAAGGAAAGCATTTCCGGTGCCCCGGCGTCGGTAGTTCGAGCGGTGGAAAACATTACTCTTTACGCACGAGCCAATCAGACTCGAAGGAATCCGCGAGGCCGCCTGGCGGCAGAAAAAGGAAACTCGGCTCTCCCGCCAACAGTCATCACGTGGACACGCCTACCACGTCTTCCGGCTACGAAGATAGCAGCGACACTGAGCGGAATAAACCGGGAACTTCCAAAGGGGGACCTCCCCCTGAAAAGCGAGGCAAAACCAGATCCGCCACCGCTGCCTGCACCTCTAGCGGAGCGGGGGAGAAACAGCAAGAGTTTTCACTGGGCCCCCTCACGGAACGATTGGTGCAAGCCCTGATTGAAGAAGGCAATTTACAGGGGCCGTCTGGTAGCGGGGGAGGGGAAGGAAAATGGATGGAGGAGTTTTCCGAAATGAAGGGTACTAGGGCGCTACACACGTAGCTAGAAAACTCCCGGGGAATTTCCCGTAAGTATGCGCGATGAAGCATAGGGAGGCCGGTGAATTCACTGGGAGTTTGATTGAAACTTGCCACGTGTGAACAGGTGAGAAAAATTTTGCGCGCGGGAGCAAGTGAGAATGGTCAAAACGCGAAACAAAACTCGAAGTTCGAACTCACTGTGAGTTTACTCACCACGTGTGTAGCGCACTGCTGTATGTGGTTGGTGAATTAGGGGTAGTTCGGGTCAGCCAGGGATGGAAGAAATGGGCCAGTATCCAGTTAGTGACGTATTGCTGTTAGATGGTACTGTGGGGTAAATCCGGCCATGGTAGTATCCGGTCACCTAAGGGCTGCATAGCTCAGAACCAATGGACCGATTGAGAGTGAGACACATTATATCAATCGATATCTTGAACTCTCCTCTTTCAAATGAGCTATTTGGTTCATTATTTGGGTCTACCCTCACTAGCGCGAATCCACGTGCGCGCCTCTCAGTAGCGCGAAACCCAAAATAGCGTCATGAGGTGAGCGCGTCATCTCACTAGCGCGATTTGCATGTGCGCGCCTGGAAGTTTGCGCAACTCTCATTTGCGCGACACCTCGAAAAAGCGATTTTATGTTTTCGCGACCCCCCAAAAGCGCGATTGTATGCTTTAGCGACATGCCAAAAGCGCGATTGTATGCTTTAGCGACATGCCAAAAGCGCGATTCGCTACAAGGCATTTTGTTTTACAAAATGTAATCAAAGAATGCAAGTTGTGTTTTTCAAAATAGGCTTAGGACGGGGCTCAGGCTTTAGGCTTAGGCTGAGGCTTAGGTATTGGATGCAGATGCTCAGCCTAAGCAAGCCAAAGCTTAAGCAAGCCTAAGCCTAAGCCTCAGCCTAAGCCTGCGACTGTTCAAGTTGTATTTCTCTTTTGTTTTTTTTTTTTGTGGGTTTGAGGCTTGTTGTTTTATGGCTTGAACGTCTGTCACATCACACAAGTCCTCAGCCTGCTATAGGCAAAGAATCGGCAATGATGCACCGCTACTGGTACTGTTGAGCTCATCGTTTTGCTTCATGGAACTTTCTTTTGTGTAGCTGCTTTTGCTTTGCTTCACGACTTTTCCGTTCTTTCTGTTTCGTGTAGCCCAGTTCACGTTTTGCTTAGCGTAGGTAAGGACTTGTCGGGAGTGCTAATAATTTGTGGGAAAAAGAAAAGCAGAAAGGGAAAAAAACACGCGCCACCCACGCGCCACCACGCGCCAACTATGAGCAGGGTCAGTCTGGGTGACTGAAGTATAGGTGAGAAAAAGACAGCAAAAACCACCCCGAGCTTCGGTGTTGCGTGTTGAGCGCAAAGGCGAGAGGGGGGCGGGGGGGGGGGGGGCGGAACGGCGTCTAAGCTTGCGAGCTGATACTCAGGAACAGGACCGATTGAGACAAGTAAATAATGATTCTTGATCTCTCTTTCAAATGAGTCGGCATCAGTTAAAATCAAGGGGTTGAAGGGGTCGAAAGTGCTAAACTTTAGACGTTGAGCAAGATCTGAAGGCTATGCGGTATGTGGGGTAGGGGTGATGTACTCTCCAGTATTTGATGACTGAAGATATAGCATCAACTTAGTGGGGAAACGAGCCACGTAACTCCTGCTGTATAGGGTAAGGACTATAGGCAAACTCTGCAACGGCGCCGGCACAGGAAAGGCGTCAAAATCGAAAAATATCTGGGTGGTGGGTTTCTCAAAGGGAAGAGACGCGAAATAAACCTCGGTGGCCGTTCCCCCCCCCCCCCCAGTACTGAAAGATTAGTTGACAGCAAAGTAGTCCCATTCACACCATTTTTTACCTACCTAAACGATCTATCTGACTAATTGAGTAGCTGCTGTCCATGGGACAGGGTGTTTCCTTTGGATGACTGTATCATGTCGTTTGGGGCGATACTTGGGAACCGACAAGAGTTAAGAGGCATGAAATTTTTCCTGCAGATATGCCCAAGAATATGCCTAACCTTGTGTAAAAATTTAGTCCCAAAAGCTCAATCTGAACATATGATATTGGTGCCTCAAAGTTTCGACCATGAAAATCGCAAAGTTCTTGAATCAGAACTGGCGGTCAGAGTAAAACTTGTGGCATTTTCATCGAGCGCTAGTCAACACCTGTAAACACCATGAGTATATTATTTTCCAGCTCTGGAAACGTTTTCAGTTTACTAAAACAAAGCCTGCTCTAACAGAAAATTGCAAAAAGGAATAGTTGGGAACCCAGATAGGGCGAACGACCAACTTGCGATTCAAAAACTTGCGATTTTCGTGGTCGAAACTTGAGGTACCAATATTTATGTTCAGATTAGAGTTTTGGGACGAAATTTTTATACAATGTTAGGCATATTCTTGGGTATCTGCAGGAAAAATATCAGCCTCTTAACTCTTGTCGTTCCCAAGTTATAGCCCCAAACGACATGATATATCCAAAGGAAACAGACTGTAATTGCTTATGCTTGTCTACACGCCACACTAAAGCGCTGGCTATCTCTCAAATCTTAGACAAAATCAATGGGGTGGCCGGGTTTACCCCCAGGATGAGAGAATGAGTTGTCAATAGAGTAGTCTCATTCATGCCTTTCATGCATCGGAAAGAATTTTTTTAATTTCTTATTTTTTGTAACTGCTGGCGTTGGGAATTAGCTTGGCTTCCATCTTGAAAAAAACGGCTGTAAAATTTTGCTTGGCCAGCCCAAAAACGGCCTAATCTCTTAGAGGGCCGGGTTTACCCCCCATGGCCCCCGTAAATTTAGCAACAAGACAAAATTGGCCATAACTCTCTAAAGACGTTCAGCAGTGGAGTCAAACTTGGCACGTTTAACTAAGGCCTATCCACGTATATTATGCCATGTGATTTTGTTTTGGTTCAGGCATTGGTTCCTGAGAACCTGTCTTGGGGGGCCGGGTTTACCCCATGTTACCCTATTTCTTGTATTTTTACCAAAGTCCTCAGTACTTACCAAGTCCTATCCAAAGGCTGTTGCAGTCTGTCCACAGTCCAAGCATAACTGTCTGCAGGCCATCCCATAGTCCATCTTAAGTCCAGCAGGCCATCTGCGGACCATACAGACCAGCAGCAAATCTATTTTGCACCAGGCGAATGGCAAGACAAGGCTTAGGCTGAGGCTTAGGCTTAGGCTGAGGCCTACCCCTCTGCATCCAATACCTAAGCCTATGCCTAAGCCTTAGCCTAAAATGCAATGAAATTTATATCCTCAGCCAAATACCCCAACTGATCTTTACTTACCTGGGCCTAAGGTTAAAATAATCTCTCAATGATAACCCCACTGGAATCAAACACCTACTGCCAGTGGGGTGTGAGCTGTCATTGGACCATGCTCGTCCGCTTTTATGCTTCAACACGCAAGACCAACAAGCTAAGGGTGAGTAATTTGTCCTGTCTTGTGTTGTCTACTGAATGTTTAGAATATGGGGCAAGTTCCTCTATACATTCAAAACTGTCTTTCGTTTGTCACGTTTGGGGAAGCCAACTGGCTCTGCTTGGCAGAGTGCCAGGCGTTGTACCAAGTATTTTTATCCGGCACTTTGTGATACGCCGGGGCACTGGCCGAAAATTCACTAGTGACTAGTGTCAGTGCCCCGGCGTATCACAAAGTGCCGGATAAACAACATAAAATGCGCATTTGCGAAGCGTACCCCAACGAAAGATAGTTTTGAATGTATAGAGGAACTTGCCGTGAACAACCAGACTGACCCCACTTATAGTGTGGCGCGTGGTGGCGCGTGGATTATTGGCGCGTGGTGGCGCGTTGGTGCGTAGATTACTTTTATTACCAGAAAGTTTATACTTGAGAACTATTCATGGCCCGTTCACAACGGAGGACGCTGATATCGACGTCAACGCAGATATCGACGTTCAACGCAGATATCGACGTTCGACGCAGATATCGACGTTCGACGCAGATATCGACATTCAATGCAGATATCGACGTTTGACGCAGATATGACGTGTCGACGCAGATATCGACGTTCGACGCAGATATCGACGTTCGACGCAGATATCGACGTTCGATGCAGATATCTGACGTTCGACGCAGATATGAGCGATCGCAGAAAAAAAGTAGCCAAAGCATCGACGAAAACTTGATGGAAAATACGTACGTACGTACGTACCAAACAACATCATCATCTATGCCGGCGTTATTATTGGAGAAAAATACAGATTTACGTAGATTTCTATAATCTGCGTTGAACGTCGATATCTGCGTCTAACGTCGATATATGCGTCGAACGTGGAAGTATACTGCGTTTGAACGTCGATATCTGCGTCGAAATGTGACTATCGGCGCTGAAACGTCGATATCGCGTTGAAACGTCGATATCTGCCGTAGAACGTCGATATCTGCGTTTGAACGTCGATATCTGCGTTGACAGCGTTCGTTGTGAACGGGCCATCACAATGTACAAAAAGACACTTTTCCTCGGGCGTACCCGCAAAGGACAGTAAAAGCAAAAAGTTCCGACCTAATTTTGTATGATATTGGGATGTGGCAGGAGTATAGTTACGTGGTCGTGCGTGTACGTAAATTTTTTTTTCGAAATAGTCGGATCTGTGGCGACTGTAGGAAGAAAACACGATCAAATTTTGAGCTTTTGAAGAAGGGGAAAGGAAGAAAAGGCTCTTTTGGAAATGGTCAGAATTCTGAGTAGCGGAGAAATTGTTCCGGATGACGATCCGCGAGCCCAACAGCAAGATTCCGGACTCAGAGCACGAGATGTGCGTATGTATGTACACAGTGGTAAAGTATATGCCTCGCATAGCCTACTGTAAAGCCGGAAATTTTGGGATAGTAATTATGGGGCGATCAGACTTTTTGTCCGAAAATTTCCGGTTTCTATCCTGGTAGCCTATATTGTAGAACGTAGTACTATCATAGGTACGTATTTCGAGAGCATTTTGGGCCAGTTCTGTATTCGCTACTTGCGCTACAGTCTAACCGCTAGGAGTTCGCTATGTTGCTCCAGTCGTGTTGTATAAAACAGATTCACAGATGCGGATTTTTGTCCGTGCTTCGTGTACTCCTATTTTGCAGAAGTACATGCAAAGTTCGCAGGACGACTTGAGTCCCTGCGAACTCTCTCGGCCACGTACGTGGTATGCGAACGAAAACGACACCTACCTCACGCCGTTCTTATTTCAACCACAACTATTTCAACAGGTGTGACGTACCGCGTTCCTTATGGCGATAGCCGGGCACCTAAGGGGGGGGGGGGGGGGAAATTGGACCGAAAACGGGAATCGATCCCGCTACCCTCGGTCACAGCTACCACGTGCTGGTTCAAGGACAGATGACCAACCTCGCCGTGCATACCTTAGCTTAGAGCTAGTTTACGTACACTACTGGCCTCGGACGCTATTGCCATAGTCAGACATCGGCCTGGGGTCAGCTGGGGGTATGTTCAGCACACCCCCACCCAAGCTCTCACATAACCCCACGCAGACCCCAGATTTTTAGAATTTGAACAATACCCCAAACACACCCCCAAAAATAATATCAACGTACCCCCATGCGAACCCCCAGTCTATGATTTTCTGCTCACATATCCCCAACCCCCACATAACCCCAAAGCATACCCCATATTAGCCTCAACATACCCCCAGTTTAATAAAATTTGGGGGTATGTTGGTGTTGGGTACCCCTCCAGCAGCCATCAGCCCGGTGACGTAATATGTAAATGATCCCTTGCGTGACGACAGGTTTTGCATGTTAGCTGTGGCCCACCTTACCCCAGCTTTACCGGCAGCTAGTAGTGTACGTAACAATAGCATGGGCGGGGAAATTGGGCTTGGTTGGACGCAAGAAAAGGATGGGTAGTTTCTGTTCTCCTTGGCCTTTATTGGTTTGGAACAGTTGTGGTGGCTTTCTTGCGCCAATTCTCAATTCACCCCGTGTGTTACCGCTAACCAAGCTTTGACGCGAGCAGGCAGGGAGTTACTGTGGGGTGGAAAGTCGGGGTACTGGGTAAGTACGGGCTAAAGTGCGAGGGGCTTGGTACTTGGTGGATATGCAAAGTTCCGACGAATAGGGCTCATGGAGACAAAGTGCAAGGACTGTTTGATGGTGCAAAAATTTTTGCTGAAAGCCATCAGCTTCCATCTCCAATTGTGATTCAATTGATCCCCCAGTATTGTGATTCAGTAGATTGGGTGAATATAAAAATATCGACCACTTGCGGTCACTAGAGCAGCTGAAGACAAGTGATCATTCAGCAAGAGCCTTGTAGGGAGGGACTATCTGCTGAGTGCAAATTTTTTCCAAAAGTCCATCACCTTCCATCTCCAACGGGATTTTGCTGATCCCCAGATTTGGGACTCATGTTACCTGTATAGTGTACGCCTACAATTCTTTATTTACTATTCGAAGAAAGCCAAAGCGGGAGGGTACCTACTATTTTAGAAGAAAAATAATTGAGAAGAAGCATGCGCATGCAGAACAGATCAAATTTTGCTGTTTGGAGCTTTGTTCGTAAGTTTTGGGTGAACTCAAAAGTTTGATGTTTCACCTCTTTCGCTGGTATATAAGAGAAGGGCGCGGTGGATGCTGCGCTTGGGCATCCGGAGCCCACGTACTGCAGTACGCAACTGCGCGCGCCTATCATGCGGTCAAATAGCCGCTGATGGCCACGCCGACGTCGGAGCGCGCCTACTATGCGGGATTATCTGCGGATGCTGATGCCGATGGTTAGTTGGATGGAAAGCGCCCGACTTCTCGCGCTTTGACCTGCGGGCGGGAGCGCGTGGACGGTACCGCGAGGCTGGGTTACGGGACCTCCACCGAAAGGACGGTCCGAAGCGAGTGGGTTATGACGTCGAAACTCCCCCTTACGGTGGTGGTTCGGCTCCCACTTGCGACGCTTGACCTGTCCAATTTTGGTCTTTTTTTTCATGAGGCGTGAGCAGCAGCCTTTTTGATCTTGGGGTGAATTTAGAACTTTGATGTGTCATAAATCACCCCTGATATAAAAGGGAATTGTTTTCGATAGTGTATGCTTGGGCCTCACCGCCCACTGTTATCTAGCGGCAGCCGCGCTCAGACTGGGCGATGTGAAATGAGAGGGTTACCGTGCCCATGATGCTTTATAATAAACTGCATGATGGCGTCACCCTCTTGTGACCAGTGACTAGCT
>JASAMW010002330.1:0-13615 GCA_030247985.1 Epsilonema sp. ZAB3_2 | reverse complement strand
CGTATCCGTAGCTGGCTTTCTGTAAAGTACACACACAGTACATCCATGCTCCACACTCCAGACTCACACTCCAGTACTCCAGTACGTGCTGAACGGTGAACCATAATGGGTTTCATAACCGGCGGCAGCATTCTGACCATGCGTTTCCATTAGCATCATATCCTATATGTAGTGTCGAGGTCGAAGTAGCAGAAGAGAAAGGGATGTCGCTGTACAGGATGCAGGCTATGGGTAAACAGCGGATAACAAGTTCAACCCCAGCGAACTTTATGTCTTTGATGCATTTATATGCATATTACATACTGTATCAGGTACGTACGTTCATGTAGGTACATAGGTAGGTAGTATAGTGGTATACCTCATCCCAAGAGTGTGTGCGTCAAGCTCGGCTGATATTTTGAAAGTAAAAAGTTGACGCGCAAAGGAGTAACCAACTTCTAGGGCTATTGAATATTGTAGTACTGAACGGGTGAACATGAGTGCGTGTGTAAAGAGTCTACGTAACCATGTGTTGCACCACTCCGAGCAAACCTTCTTCTTCTTCGTTGGTGGTCTGGTCTGGAGATATTCGTCCGAGTACGCCGTTTTATACCTCATCATTCATTCATGCCTAACCACAGATCCGTTTCTGCAGTGACAGGCCATAAAATAGTACAGTACAGTTGTTGCACGTTTTGGAATGGAAGAGGAGAGCAAAGGAAAAGGAAGTTTGAGAAAAAGGGACAATAGGGCGAAGGATGGATGTGAAGAGGCGAGCGGAGATCAAAGAGATTCTTCTTTGCTGTTACGTAGGACCAGCAAAGGCATGGTGGCGTAATGTTTTACGGCTGCTGTTTGGGGTGGCCCTGAAGAATTTTCGGCCCGTGTAGTTAGTTTCGCCATTTTCGCAGCAGGCCCATATCGCGTCTGGCGGAAAATTATGCAACGCCAGGAAGTTGTAAATTACCGTTTACCGTAGTCTTACGGGTCATAAAATAAGAGAGAAATGAAAGGGCGCGGCGCTGCACTACATAGTGGGGTATGGGTCAGAAATTGGTCAATGGGATAAGATTGGAAGACGATTGCGAGCACATTGAATTTATTAGGATTACTACACGTTCGTACTACTACATACTGGTACATACTACTTCTGTGCCTCATACTTGGCGGATGATAACATCCAAGTCACAATGAGATGAGGGGGATGTCACGCGTTTTATGCAAACAAACATTGTGCAATGTGCTGTTATGCGTTTGTTAAGTTAGTTTATGTAACAACAATCGCTATTCGCTATTATACATGTAAATGAATCTAATTTAGCAACACACAAATGTATGCCAAGCAATGTACTGTACGTACTGTACATTTCGTACATAATATCACACAGGTCTGTTGGTGGATTTTAGGCAGCAAAACGAGCTGGTCGTCAGCTGCGGCGGCTGCGTTTGGACTCGGGATACCGGATGTTCTATCTGCACTGGGCGCATGTATCGCCTGACATGTCGCCCCCTCCTCCCAGCGACGGACCCTTCGTCATATCTGAGGAATACGAACTGGCGACAAGGACGTCAGCGATGAGCATCCCCGAGGAAGAACAAGTTGCCCACGGTGGCTCATTTGTCGCCATGGATCGAAAATACGGCACCATCGGCGGCGGAATCGTCAAGTCAAGTAAGTTCGTTCCATCGCACGCAATTCTGCCATTCACACCCAGAAATTGCTTACTATAGGCTATGTACGTACATACAGACAGGCCAATAATGTACTTGTGGCAGGCTCGTCGGTCTTACGTGTTGAAGCATGGTAGCCGAAACCGACGACACTGGTTTGGGGCTGCTCCAGCTTCTTCGGCGCAAGTCCGACGAGCTCGGTAAAGGTAAATATTGGCATGTCGCCTAATATCTGGATGTGTTACCTGCATTAGACCATTGATTGAAAAGGACTATTCAAATTACAATATAGGCTATAGTACGTACATATGTAACATTATACGCATCTGTAAGTGCTGAAGCCTATTCTTTAAAGGCATTTTTAGTTGCCTTTCGCATGAGGGTACGTAATGTAATGTGTGACGCCGACGATCCACGTCCGTTTTGTTTATGAGCATTACTATTATTGTCCAACGGCCAACCACAGAAGTTTTTTCGTATCATTCCGTCATCTTCCGAAGATGTACTGTACATCTGATTGATAGGGCGTCTTGGTTCCGCCTTCAGTTTATTTCATGTCTACTGAAAAACAGGCATTCATTGCCGATGCCGTTGGATTGTAAATTGAGAAGTGGTGTGGAAATGTCGAGGTATACGTCAAAAGACATATAATACAGAAGTTCTTTTTGTTTTCATCGAATTGCGGTTGAAAAAGGTTTCTGTCTGTCCGCTTCGAATTCTCCTCCGTTCTGTCTTTGGAAGAAATACTGTACACGTACTGTACGTATCTGCGTACTCTTTGGCCCAATATTGACGGTCTGCGTTTCCGGCGTTTTTTCGGCGTTTGAAATCAGGTGGGAGGGAATCCCTGCGATTTGCTTGATCATGTTACACAATGTGTAAGTACTTTCATGTTCCTTCAGACGTTTGAATCGCCAGTTTGCTTTGAAGTGTTTTTGAAGTGACCGTCAACGACACGGTTTGATTTTGCTTCCACTATCGTCGAACAATAGCCGAACAGCTCTATCGGATCCATCCATCGGCTGCTCTTGCCAGTTTCCAATGTCATGTACAGCATGTAGCACCTGTTTGTACTACCAAACGCTTCTGGGTCATGTTTTGTTTGTCTGTGGAAAGTGTGTGAACTTTGATTGCAAATAGGCTCTTCGGCCATAATAGACGTAGGCCTATCAAAAGCCAAAAAAAATAAGTCCGCAGTTTTTTTGGCCGACAGCAGTTATGTTGAAATTGAAGGGGTGTAAAGTAGTGGGTAGTAGTCATACATAGTGCACACTTTTTGTAATCGTCATTCTCGTTGAATGACTGTACGTGTCTGCATTGCAGCGATAAGCGCTTTGAAAGTTTGCTGTATGCATACAGCCGCAGTAAGCTATCACGGTGTTGTATGGCTTCTTGCAATAACGTACATGTAGCAACAGTACATTACCTTACCATGCGAATTTGAAGCGTTGTGCTTCTATCTATCCATCTATCTGCTATGGACCTCGAAGGGAAGAATCTGGCCAAACGTGCTAGCCGTTGTGCTAGCTTTCCACCTTTCTATTTTGGTAAGCAGTGCTTTTACAGTTCCAGTACGCGCACTATGATGTGCAGCCAGTAGCCAGCCGGCAGCTACGGTCGGATGCTTATTGTTTTGTATACATAATGTACAGGGTGTTCGTTTTGGATATGAAATCGTTATAACTTGGGGACCACTACAGTTAAGACGATGAAATTTTCCCTGCAAATACCCAAGAATATGCATAACCTTGTTTAAAAATCTCGTCCCGAAACTCCAATCTGAACATAAGATATCAGCACCTCAAGTTTCGACCCCGAAAATCACAAGCTTTTGAAGCGCAGGTCTGGCGAATTTTTTGTGGCATTTTTTCATCACAACGCTGGTCAATTACGTATGTGCAAGGAGCTATAAGTAGAGGAGGCGACACTCGACCTGATTCTGGACGTTGGCAGTGTCCGTGCCTAGCAAGGTTTCGACCTCTCTTCTTCAGGCATCCGTGGCATTCCAAATAGACAGAATCCAGCCAAGGTACGATAATGCGTATACCTCAACTTTCTTCGATCTTTTCAATGGTGGGGTCGGCGTTAACCCACTCCCAATTCGTATGGCCAAAAATGACCGTTTTTCAGATTTTTGACAAAAGTAGGGTATCTTGCTGGCCTCAGCGCAACACGCACAGAGCCAGCCAAATGCTGTCCTTCTCAAATTCCACCACCAAGGGTCCAAGCTTCGCACTGATGTTGTTAACTCCTTCCCCACCACACTGGCAACCTGAGAAATTGATGGAAAACTGCCTTTTTAGATGCATTTCTACCCAAATATGCTACCCTAGTGCAGTCAAGCAGGGAAATTTAGAGTACCCTACCCTAGTTTTATGCGTAGATTTCGAAAATAAATGTGTTTTTTTCATTTTCCTACGTTAAGGCCTGATAAACCCGGTTTTTCACGTGTTCTCGGATGGAAAAGTGTGCTAAAAGCAAACATTTTAAAAATCAGGTACCCTGGCCTAATTTTATGTGTAGATTTCAAAAATGACCTTAATTTTTACATTCTTCCACTTTTAATGCCTAATATACCCGATTTTTTACTCAAAATGTCATAAAAAGATGCTATTTAGGCCTTAAGCGTGAAAAATTTAAAAATTAAGGTCATTTTTGAAATCTACACATAAAATTAGGCCAGGGTACCTGATTTTTAAAAATGTGCTTTTAGTGCATTTTTCCATCCGAGAACACGTGAAAAACCGGGTTTATCAGGCCTTAAACGTAGGAAAATGAAAAAACCACATTTATTTTCGTGCGAAACAACATCAGTGCGAAGCTTGGACCCTTGGTGGTGGAATTTGAGAAGGACAGCATTTGGCTGGCTCTGTGCGTGTTGCGCTGAGGCCAGCAAGATACCCTACTTTTGTCAAAAATCTGAAAAACGGCCATTTTTGGCCTTACCAATTGGGAATGGGTTAACGCCGACCCCACCATTGAAAAGATCGAAGAAAGTTAAGGTATACGCATTATCGTACCTTGGCTGGATTCTGTCTATTTGGAATGCCACGGATGCCTGAAGAAGAGAGGTCGAAACCTTGCTAGGCACGGACACTGCCAACGTCCAGAATCAGGTCGAGTGTCGCCTCCTCTACTTATAGCTCCTTGGTATGTGTAACAACATGAAATCTCATAGGAGACAACAATGCTCCTTTTTGGGGACGCGCGCAAACGCCGTCCCCTATAATATAGCGGTGAGGATTGGCGCTTAACCATAGGCAAAAATGTCGGTCGGTCTGTCGGTCCACCTCCACCCGAAACTATATGTACGTACGTACAGTATGTACTAGAGAATACAACAGAGTATCATGAAATCAACGTAAAGGCGCCTCTCAGAGTAGTATATCTATGTAGTACGTACCCGTAGTATGCAGAAGAACTTGATGGATGCCTGCTCTCTGAATTGACGTTGTAATGCTTTATCGTTGCCGCACGCGTTTTTGGGGGCGAAGAGCTCAATGCGCTGAAGATACCTGTGTAGCAAATCAGCCCAAAAGGCGCACGCTATTGCTAAATGGCGCGCACTTTTTATTCACTGATTTTAGATTCGGACCACACTTTCGAGGAATGCGGAATACATAATGATATCCCCGTGCGCGCTTCCTAGTAGAGTAATACGAGCGAGCTGACCATCGTTGCATGCCGACTGAGTAAAGAAGGCACAACACTTTTTATTGGGCCGATGATAGAAGCTTGCTAGCGCTAGTCTAGTGAAGAAAGGGCGCTGGAAATATTATGTAAAGGCAGAATACTAGGCCTATAGCAAAGAGATTGATGAGAATATGACTCACGCATGATTTAAAACCACAACCTATAAACCTGAGAGAGAAGTAAGCTCTTTCTTGATCATTGTACGCTTTTGTGCGTAGCCTTGCACGTTTGTACAATTTGGATTTAGTACCTACTATCTTCTTTCTCCAAAAGGTTGCAGAAAAGAGTGCAAGTTACTACATGTACTACTACGTATGTACGTACGTACATACGCGAGCTGACAGAGAATGCAAAAGTTCTGTTCATACGACAACTGACGAGGACTACAAAATGAGGTAGGTACAAAATCCTGGATGCTATGAATGTAATCACACGAGAAGTTTTTTGAACGTGTCAAAATGTCTGTAATGAACAACCTATTTTTGAGTCGAGCCATATCGCATAGAAATGACACAGTCACTTTGTAACCGCGTCCCCATATATTTTCCATCTTGGAAAATAAAGAACAATGGTTAGCAGCAACGATGGAAAGTTATTGTGAATGGCGGAGCCAGCTCTGGGCACAAATGTGCAGCAGGCTTTTTGGGTGGCCTTGTTCTCTTTCTTGATTAGCCATGTGCGCATATTGCTCCACTTCACAGCTCACCTCAGACAAAACCAAACCACCAGTAAGCCTGTCCGGCCTCTATGGTCGCCCTGCCCTATCTGATCTGACTCCCGACTTTTCTTTTTGGATTTTCTCCAGAGTAAGCTAAGTATGTATGTTCTAGTACACTGAAGACTTCCCAAGAATTGGAAAATATTATTCATGGTGTTTTTCAGGTGTTGACTGGCGCTTTGACAAAAATCTTAACAAAAATTCGTCTGAACATCAGACTTCTGATTCAAAAAATTGTGATTTTTGGGGTCGAAACTTGAGGTACTGATATCTCATGTTCAGATTGGAGTCTTGGAACGAAATTTTTACACAAGGTTATGCATATCCTTGGGTATATGCAGGGAAAATTTCAGCGCTTTAGCTCTTGCGGTTCTCAAGTTATAAACCCAAACGACATTTCATATCCAAAGCGAACACCCTGTACGTACAACACTACGTACGTATGTACCTACTGTATGTAAAGGTACCGGTACTGTACATGTTGCTCGCGTGTATCCTCGCTCGTTTCGCGAGTCGACGATGCAATGTTCCTGCCTTGTTGTCCGTCTGCCCGGGTGGGCATCTGGTTGGTTGCCTGTTCAGAAGTGTCACACTCTTGTCGTCGTCGGACCTCCAAAAATAATTATTTTATCCGTTGATTTACAGAGGGGACCATAAGGCGACATCACATTACTTTGATGGGGCGCGCGCCAGGCGCAACGGGCGTCTTTCTTTTGGATTCGAGGTGATTGTGTGTATGACTGAGGAGTGAGCTTTTGTCAATAAGCTAAAAAAATTCAGCAGTAATTTTTCTGACAGACGACGAACGATCTTTCTTGGACATGTGGCACATACTATATTATACGTAGTTTGACCCTGTATAGCTCACGACGATCACGGTATAGCCAAGGATCCATGAACAAGAATAGAATCTTGCATGGCCTGCGCAGATCGATCCCTGACCGGAAACGTCGCCCTCAAAATAACCGAAGGAAATAATGATCGATCATATAGGCCTACATGCTGGATCGTATATATAAATGTACGATCGTGAATAGAAATGTATGATCGCAAATAGAAATGTATGATCGTATATATAAATGTACGTCGTATATAGAAATGTACGATCATACATAAAAATGTACGATCGTACATTTTTATAGACGATCGTACATTTATATACACGATCGTACATTATTATACACGATCGTACATTTATACATAAAAATAGGTGATTATCTGAGCTCGAAAAGCGCGCGCAATCTCCAAGCAGACCGCAGAGTAAGGGAAGTTTCCAACGTATTTTTGTGTTCCCTTGTCATCTATCTACTGGCATAAATAAGCATTCGCTGTCTATCTCAACAAGATTTGGTGCTTCTTCTCAGCTTTCCAACCATCAGCATGGCGTCAGCTACTAACGGCCAAGGTATGCACATGACCAACTCAAAATTCGGCCAATTTTCGTTTCTGTGAAGAGAGTGCGAGCTTGTGTGCATGGAGATTGCGCGCGCTTTTCGAGCTCAGATAATCAACTATATATGATCGTACATTTTTATATACGATCGTACATTTATATATACGATCGTACATTTATGTACGATCGCACATTTTTATATACGATCGTACATTTATATATACGATCGTACATTCATATACACGATCGTACTCTCTTACTCAGAATAGTGATTTTTCACTAAACTTGTCGCTAAACTATTAGCGGCATAGGGACATCAGTAGCAATTAGTTAAAAATTGCTAAAATATGTTAGCGATTTTTTCACTAAACGTTTAGCGAAATCTTTCACTTTCTTTTAGTACATTTTTCTGAACCGATTAGCAATTATATTCTGAACCAGTTTGCGATTTTTCACTATTCGACTCAATGGGTTAGCAATTTTATTTATGAGAAAACAACAACAATAATGTTGCATAAGTGAGATCACAATGAATATTGCATAGTAGAGACATAAATAAAAAAGCTGCAAGCTTAGCACTTTTAATAACGCTAGTTATAAAAGTGAAAAGTATCACAATTTGCTAGCACATGATGTGTACAGTTGATAGAAACAAAACAGTATACCTACGACACGTACCTACCGACCTAGGTATGTACGTACCTACACTCTTACTCTACATAATTATTTATATTCAGTGAGAAATAGGCCTATCGCCTATATGATCAAAAGTAAACTGATAGAAACAAGCAACCATATCAGAAATTCATGTACACATAGCAGGGGTGTACACATACCAGAATGCTCCCAGAAAGAAAAGGATGGTTTCATCGGGAAATAGTGCCCTTCTTTTCAACCATTTTGATTGACCCAGCATGGCAGGCATGATCTGCCTGCTGGAACTAATGGTCATCCGCCACATTTGCTTCTTGAACTGCTTCTTTGGCTTATTGATCAGTCCAGGGGCAGTAAACCGCTGATTGGTGACTGCAGGCAGAGCAGAGGCAGCTGTGTGGCGCACTGACAATTTGTGCTTCGTGGCCAAAAGTTACTGAAATACAGCACTTTGTGTTCCCAGTGATGTATGAGCAATACATACTGTGCTGTACAGTATTGAGAAAAGTCGAAAACAAAAGAATTTTAAATGAACAAACCTGGGCCACTTTTGATGAACAAGTCCTTCTTTCCATCCATCCAGCATTTACGGAAATAATTGTCACAAAAAAGAACAAGAATAACAACAAAAAAGGTGAAGCTATGTACTACCAACCACAGACTGACGCTTTTGTCAAATTCAAAATGGCGGTTGGTAAAAATTCAAAATGTCACTACTGTATTTTAGTGAAAAATCGCTAACTTGATTCATACTATTTCCCGAAGCTGCTAACCGTTAGCGGTTTTGTGCTATATGCTTTAGTTAGTGGACCAAATCGCTAATCATTCCTCAGATTCTCTTAATAATTTAGCGACTTTTCACTATTTTTGTCAGCAAAAAGCCCGTCGCTAATTGTTTAGCGAAAAATTTTCACTAACTTCCGTAAGAGAGTACATTATCATACACGATCGTACATTTATATGTACGATCCAGCATGTAAATTATCGGTTAAGACGACGTTTCCGGTCAGGGATCGATCTGCGCAGGCCATGCAAGATTCTATTCTTGTTCATGGATCCTTGGTATAGCTGAACAGCAACGCGAGAATATAGCAATATTTCGCTGACTGTTTGTTGAGAGAGTGAGAGGCGTCTTCTTCCTGCCGGCCATGTGTGGCCCTGAGGGACACCCATAATTTGTTGGGAATGCCCACAGTTGTCGCAAACCATCTGCTCCTCTCTCCTATGCTTCTGTTGTTCTGAAGAGCTGCCTATGCACTGGGTTCGCATTGTTATCCCATGATGAAGAATAACGAACGGGATATGTGAGGATGCGGTCTGCGGTTTTACTCACGTGTGCGTGTAAAATATACAATTCTTTCTTTCGTCGCCGGTTGCTCACTTCTCCGACTCATCCGTATTCGAAAACGGATTTCTCACAACTTTTGAACGGCGTTTTTTCTCTTTGTCTCCGTTATAAAAAGTCGCAAAAGTTTTGTCTACCTATTTATTGCTCCTATGAGAATAACGGTGGCAGTGGCATAGACTTGCGTTTGAAACCCAAAGTTGCGCTGATTAGTGGAAAGGTAACGAAGGTAAAGCATTTTATTTGTATGTAACGTAAATTTTTAATTACACATGCCTGTCATGTCAATATTACCTGACAGTATGAAATGCTGCATGGCTCATGCTTTGCTTCAAATGTTACATCTTGTTTGTGAACGATGTGTACACTGTACAGTCGTGTACGACGGTATCAATATTATCCGGCTCGCCTCTAGTTTTTACAGTTCTTGACCTTGTTTGACATATTCTTGAATGGATATTTCTGCTCTACTAGTCTGACAAGTTTGAGAAATGACATTTTCTTTTTGGGTATCTTTTATGAGAGTCAATTTTCGGAGTTGTTGCACGGCTACGTATATCTTATCAAAAAAGTTCATGAGATGTATTACGAGTCGATGCCGAAACCTTTACGACATTGCGCCAATAACCTCTTTTTATTCTTTTGGTCCCAGAGGCCATTCAATTCCATTCGGTACCGTATCAAAAAAACTCGTAAAACGTAAAAATTCAATGATAATTTATCTTTATTATTCTGCCCCTAGTAGAGCTCGATTTGAAGTTGGCCTTTACAAACCAAAATTGCTCTTGATGATCACGATAACGATAATATGCTTGGTTTGACATCGCAGCAATTTTTAATCTACACTTTCTTGGCACTAGCCAGCGGGTCAGTTTTGTGTTCTTGTATTGTTTCTGCTGACACTGTCCAGGTAAGGCTGTTCTGCACTTACGTAGCAATATTCTTCCACTAACATGTGTACACGTACAGTACAGTATAGTACAGAATATACATACATTCAACGGAGTGTAAAGTGTGACAATTTTTCGCACTCATCAATTACTATCCACATTTTGTGCATATTTCATCTTTTTGTACTCTGTTGAGCTTTGTTCTTTGTATTTCGTTCCTCTGCGTCTTATATCCGTCATTTCGTATCCGGCTTGCTCACACTCTTTTTCTTCGACGCTTTGTTCCGAGTTTTCTGTTGAGGTCGTTCCCCAAGGTCTTTTTTCTTTTAGGATCACAGTTGATAGGTAATCTCGTTTTCGGTTGGACGTACAGGTTATTGATCACCAATTTTTTAGTTATTCACTGGCAGTATCAACATGTCTATGAAGTGTTGAATTCGGGATACAAAGACGTTGCGTAGCGGGAGGTCTGCGTCCACCAACTTCATCGGACGTCGTCGTCGTCGTCATTTCGAAGCTTTTGTTGGTGCCTGGTGTAAGATTCTTTCTCCCGCTGATTCGCATATCTCCGGCTGAGCCGTTGACGGCTTCCCGCTGTGCTCCGATGCAGTCTGCATTATTACCTCGCATACCCGTGCAAATGTGTCGTAGCCATGCATTGTTCGTGTGGCAATATGTAGGGAAGCAGTTATTTGCCCATACGTACATAGGTTGTATGTACAGTATGTACGTAAATACATTTGTGTGAAGTCGAAGAGCACTGTATGTGATAGCGCAGTCCTTCCTTACCACTGCTGCACCACTGCACTGTTGTCGTTTTTCTTTTGTTCCACCGACCTGGATTCCCCTTCTGGTCTTTCCTGCTCCTATTCTTCTCTCTTTCTTGCGTATCAGTACCTGGTGCAGCATTCCGTGATCTTGACTGTGCTCCGATCTGAAAGTCGGTTTCCTTGATTTAGATCTCATAATGTGTGTGGGCTCTGATAATTCTCTTTTTACGGCGCCATTATTTGTCCATAACTCGCACGCAAGGTGTGGAACTGATGTGTTTGCGATTACCGCCGCCTACAGTAACCCTTTGTTGCCTCTGGAAAACTCACTTTCGTATTTCCTTATACAATCTTCCGCCGGTACAGTACTTCCCTCGGAACAAACCGGTTCCTATAATCGGCGTCAGGCGCGAAAATTGATGCCCGCAGATTGGTAGGCAAATTGGTCGGCTACTGTTTCAATGCGGCGAGTGCGATGGATGGAGTTGTCGTGCGGTAATTGATTTCTTGTTCCTCCCGTCTTGTCTTCAACGGCGTCGACGCTACTCGAAGTTCAGTGACTGTGTGTGTACTGTTTGCGACGACAACGACGGTATGCATACGTATGTAGCAGCCGCGTCCAGCATCCGCCGCTGATAAATGCGATACAAACCCGAGCAACGATCGCTGTATATCCCACATCCCACGTATACGACAACCTGATTTCGGCGCACTACTGATGGCAACAGAAGTCCTTGGCTTGTCTCCCGTCTTCCTGCCTACTTTTACACCGAAAGCGGCATTGTCTGACGAAGTAGGTACATAACATAGTGGGCCTATCAGTGTCGCGGTCTAACCGTCGTCCGTCTACTGATCTGTACATGTTGCTCCCTCTGCACCAATGGTGGTCTTCTGCAGCAAGCGAGTACATACATATCCACACCGCCTGGATAGTTGAAATACACACTTCCTGAAAGACCGGGGAAAAGAGTGCCGCTCTTTCAGCACAAGGACGATTACAACGGCAGACAATTATTGCTGGATCTCTTATCAAGATCAAAGGAAATGAAAGGAAGGCGAAACCAGCTTCAGATGCAGGCCGATGCGATACTTCATTATCATTTACACTTCTCCAAGGTCGGTGACGATCTGTGACAGATTTTATCGTGAAACGGAAGCCGGATTAGAGAAGGACAATGCCAGGAAATAATTGGCCCGGACTTCGGCGTATGCCCCTACATGAGCAGCGAGAATCGCCACTCCCATCTGACAATTGTAGACATCGTTATCCGGCGAAACAAAAGCGAGATCCACTCTATCGCAAATGCCTCACACCCAATCCGGTCAGAAGGAAGAAAATACTGGGATCAGTCGGTAAGTGAGAGAGTAGAAAAAAGATACAGTAGTGGGCCGCAGGCTGACCTTCTGTCGCCTCACGTCGAACGATGATTGAGGAGGGTTTCGATGGTGACAAAGCTCGTTTCCGCTCGCGAATGACCATGCCATTAAACCAGCAGAGGAATACTCATTGTATGTTGGTTCCTCTCTCTGCACAGTGTAATGCACAGTGGTTAATGAGGTGCCATAGCGCTGTTTACAGGTTGCTGGTGGATAATGATGTAGTATCGGCAATTTGCCTGGCAGTTAGTTTGTTACGATGTTGACATTGCGATGACCCCCAATCAGTCGCTCTTCATCATTGTCTAATGTCCGCCCCCGTATGTTTCCCTTTGCAGTATGTACTGGTACACAGCATGCTGTACCTACCTACATACATACCTTTGAGTATGTGATCGCGCTGATTGCGGTGGGGAATTGCCGACTGCGCCGGGATTTTTTCTGGCCCAACTTTATCTCAGAAAGATCATCATCCTGGAGGGTGCGAAAAAAGTTACCTGCGAACCCGCACTGGCCGCCGTATGGCTTGGAGTACCAGTATGTTTTGCTCCGACATCGTCCTCCATCAGTATTTATGGGTATTTTGCGGCCGATGATCGGTCGAAGGAGATGAGTACTAAAAGATCCGACGTCATTTGCCTGCACTGCTAATCGTTTGCCTTGACAAGACGATTTGGCAGAAATCAGCGGCCAAAACGAACAGTATATTTTTTTCCGAATTGCTCTGTGCTGGTTGGCATTGACTCGAGAAAATTCGAAGCTGAATTGCGGAAAAGTCAACTTGGTTGTCTCTGCTCATATGCGAAACAAAAGCGCTCTTCCTTTTCTATGGGCGATAACAAAAACAATTTTACCTGCCATCCAAATTGACTGATTGGATGATGGCTCGGAAATAGGAAGCGCTTTCATCCTGCTTATTCCTGCCGCCGCCATAGCTAAGACTTCCCCAACTCATTCAAGGTATGTCTTGTCCGTACATACGCATTGTGACTGTATGTGTACGTACGTTATGCTCACCATGGTACTATGCGCAAGATTATGGGGCCCAGTGTCTGGTGTTGAGCTTGAGCTGGGTGAGTTGAAGTTTTGTGCCGCCCTGCTCTAACGCGCTTAGCATTCTTGCTG
>JASAMW010002329.1:0-14339 GCA_030247985.1 Epsilonema sp. ZAB3_2 | reverse complement strand
CTTAGGCTTAAGCTAGGCTTAGGCTTAGGCTTAGGCTTAGCCCTACGTATGCACAAAAGATGGTAACATCTGAGCACATACCGTACGTACGTGCAGCTGCTGCTAGAATGAAAGCAGAGCAAGAGCAACTGAAAGGAGAAGTACATACCCTATAGCATAGAGCCGAATTTCATATTTAGGCTTAGGCTTAGGCTTTGGCTTAGGCTTAGGCTTAGGCTTAGGCTAGGCTTAGGCTTAGGCTTAGCCCTACGTATGCACAAAAGATGGTAACATCTGAGTACATACCATACGTACGTGCAGCTGCTGCTAGAATGAAAGCAGAGCAAGAGCAACTGAAAGGGGAATGGCGGAGGAGGCTGTCTGAGTGAACAGTGAACCTACAGTACATACCCTATAGCATAGAGCCGAATTTCATGCTTAGGCTTAGGCTAGGCTTAGGCTTAGGCTTAGGCTTAGCCCTACGTATGCACAAAAGATGGTAACATCTGAGTACATACCGTACGTACGTGCAGCTGCTGCTAGAATGAAAGCAGAGCAAGAGCAACTGAAAGGAGAATGGCGGAGGAGGCTGTCTGAGTGAACAGTGAACCTACAGTACATACCCTATAGCATAGAACCGAATTCCATAATAGGCTTAGGCTTAGGCTTAGGCTTAGGCTTAGGCTCAGCCCTACGTATGCACAAAAGATGGTAACATCTGAGTACATACCGTACGTACGTGCAGCTGCTGCTAGAATGAAAGCAGAGCAAGAGCAACTGAAAGGAGAATGGCGGAGGAGGCTGTCTGAGTGAACAGTGAACCTACAGTACATACCCTATAGCATAGAGCCGAATTTCATATTTAGGCTTAGGCTTAGGCTTAGGCTTAGGCTTAGCCCTACGTATGCACAAAAGATGGTAACATCTGAGTACATACCGTACGTACGTACAGCTGCTGCTAGAATGAAAGCAGAGCAAGAGCAACTGAAAGGAGAATGGCGGAGGAGGCTGTCTGAGTGAACAGTGAACCTACAGTACATACCCTATAGCATAGAGCCGAATTTCATATTTAGGCTGAGGCTTAGGCTTAGGCTTAGGCTTAGGCTTAGGCTTAGCCCTACGTATGCACAAAAGATGGTAACATCTGAGTACATACCGTACGTACGTGCAGCTGCTGCTAGAATGAAAGCAGAGCAAGAGCAACTGAAAGGAGAATGGCGGAGGAGGCTGTCTGAGTGAACAGTGAACCTACAGTACATACCCTATAGCATAGAGCCGAATTTCATATTTAGGCTTAGGCTTAGGCTTTGGCTTAGGCTTAGGCTTAGGCTTAGGCTAGGCTTAGGCTTAGGCTTAGCCCTACGTATGCACAAAAGATGGTAACATCTGAGTACATACCGTACGTACGTGCAGCTGCTGCTAGAATGAAAGCAGAGCAAGAGCAACTGAAAGGGGAATGGCGGAGGAGGCTGTCTGAGTGAACAGTGAACCTACAGTACATACCCTATAGCATAGAGCCGAATTTCATATTTAGGCTTAGGCTTAGGCTTTGGCTTAGGCTTAGGCTTAGGCTAGGCTTAGGCTTAGGCTTAGGCTTAGCCCTACGTATGCACAAAAGATGGTAACATCTGAGTACATACCGTACGTACGTGCAGCTGCTGCTAGAATGAAAGCAGAGCAAGAGCAACTGAAAGGAGAATGGCGGAGGAGGCTGTCTGAGTGAACAGTGAACCTACAGTACATACCCTATAGCATAGAGCCGAATTTCATATTTAGGCTTAGGCTTAGGCTTAGGCTTAGGCTTAGGCTTAGGCTTAGCCCTACGTATGCACAAAAGATGGTAACATCTGAGTACATACCGTACGTACGTACAGCTGCTGCTAGAATGAAAGCAGAGCAAGAGCAACTGAAAGGAGAATGGCGGAGGAGGCTGTCTGAGTGAACAGTGAACCTACAGTACATACCCTATAGCATAGAGCAGATTTTCATTTTTAGTCTGAGGCTTAGGCTTAGGCTTAGGCTTAGCCCTACGTATGCACAAAAGATGGTAACATCTGAGTACATACCGTATACGTACGTAACAGCTGCTGCTAGAATGAAAGCAGAGCAAGAGCAACTGAAAGGAGAATGGCGGAGGAGGCTGTCTGAGTGAACAGTGAACCTACAGTACATACGCTATAGCATAGAGCCGAATTTCATATTTAGGCTTAGGCTTAGGCTTAGGCTTAGGCTTAGGCCCTACGTATGCACAAAAGATGGTAACATCTGAGTACATACCGTAACGTACGTGCAGCTGCTGCTAGAATGAAAGCAGAGCAAGAGCAACTGAAAGGAGAATGGCGGAGGAGGCTGTCTGAGTGAACAGTGAACCTACAGTACATACCCTTTAGCATAGAGCCGAATTTAATATTTAGGCTTAGGCTTAGGCTTAGGCTTAGGCTTAGCCCTACGTATGCACAAAAGATGGTAACATCTGAGTACATACCGTACGTACGTAACAGCTGCTGCTAGAATGAAAGCAGAGCAAGAGCAACTGAAAGGAGAATGGCGGAGGAGGCTGTCTGAGTGAACAGTGAACCTACAGTACATACCCTATAGCATAGAGCCGAATTTCATACTTAGGCTTAGGCTTAGGCTTAGGCTTAGGCTTAGGCTCAGCCCTACGTATGCACAAAAGATGGTAACATCTGAGTACATATCGTACGTACGTAACAGCTGCTGCTAGAATGAAAGCAGAGCAAGAGCAACTGAAAGGAGAATGGCGGAGGAGGCTGTCTGAGTGAACAGTGAACCTACAGTACATACCCTATAGCATAGAACCGATTTCCATATTTAGGCTTAGGCTTAGGCTTAGGCTTAGCCCTACGTATGCACAAAAGATGGTAACATCTGAGTACATACCGTATACGTACGTAACAGCTGCTGCTAGAATGAAAGCAGAGCAAGAGCAACTGAAAGGAGAATGGCGGAGGAGGCTGTCTGAGTGAACAGTGAACCTACAGTACATACCCTATAGCATAGAACCGATTTCCATATTTAGGCTTAGGCTTAGGCTTAGGCTTAGCCCTACGTATGCACAAAAGATGGTAACATCTGAGTACATACCGTATACGTACGTAACAGCTGCTGCTAGAATGAAAGCAGAGCAAGAGCAACTGAAAGGAGAATGGCGGAGGAGGCTGTCTGAGTGAACAGTGAACCTACAGTACATACCCTATAGCATAGAACCGATTTCCATATTTAGGCTTAGGCTTAGGCTTAGGCTTAGCCCTACGTATGCACAAAAGATGGTAACATCTGAGTACATACCGTATACGTACGTAACAGCTGCTGCTAGAATGAAAGCAGAGCAAGAGCAACTGAAAGGAGAATGGCGGAGGAGGCTGTCTGAGTGAACAGTGAACCTACAGTACATACCCTATAGCATAGAACCGATTTCCATATTTAGGCTTAGGCTTAGGCTTAGGCTTAGCCCTACGTATGCACAAAAGATGGTAACATCTGAGTACATACCGTATACGTACGTAACAGCTGCTGCTAGAATGAAAGCAGAGCAAGAGCAACTGAAAGGAGAATGGCGGAGGAGGCTGTCTGAGTGAACAGTGAACCTACAGTACATACCCTATAGCATAGAACCGATTTCCATATTTAGGCTTAGGCTTAGGCTTAGGCTTAGCCCTACGTATGCACAAAAGATGGTAACATCTGAGTACATACCGTATACGTACGTAACAGCTGCTGCTAGAATGAAAGCAGAGCAAGAGCAACTGAAAGGAGAATGGCGGAGGAGGCTGTCTGAGTGAACAGTGAACCTACAGTACATACCCTATAGCATAGAACCGATTTCCATATTTAGGCTTAGGCTTAGGCTTAGGCTTAGCCCTACGTATGCACAAAAGATGGTAACATCTGAGTACATACCGTACGTACGTAACAGCTGCTGCTAGAATGAAAGCAGAGCAAGAGCAACTGAAAGGAGAATGGCGGAGGAGGCTGTCTGAGTGAACAGTGAACCTACAGTACATACCCTATAGCATAGAGCCGAATTTCATATTTAGGCTTAGGCTTAGGCTTAGGCTTAGGCTTAGGCTCAGCCCTACGTATGCACAAAAGATGGTAACATCTGAGTACATACCGTACGTACGTACAGCTGCTGCTAGAATGAAAGCAGAGCAAGAGCAACTGAAAGGAGAATGGCGGAGGAGGCTGTCTGAGTGAACAGTGAACCTACAGTACATACCCTATAGCATAGAGCCGAATTTCATACTTAGGCTTAGGCTTAGGCTTAGGCTTAGGCTTAGCCCTACGTATGCACAAAAGATGGTAACATCTGAGTACATACCGTACGTACGTACAGCTGCTGCTAGAATGAAAGCAGAGCAAGAGCAACTGAAAGGAGAATGGCGGAGGAGGCTGTCTGAGTGAACAGTGAACCTACAGTACATACCCTATAGCATAGAGCCGAATTTCATATTTAGGCTTAGGCTTAGGCTTAGGCTTAGGCTTAGCCCTACGTATGCACAAAAGATGGTAACATCTGAGTACATACCGTACGTACGTACAGCTGCTGCTAGAATGAAAGCAGAGCAAGAGCAACTGAAAGGAGAATGGCGGAGGAGGCTGTCTGAGTGAACAGTGAACCTACAGTACATACCCTATAGCATAGAGCCGAATTTCATACTTAGGCTTAGGCTTAGGCTTAGGCTTAGGCTTAGGCTTAGCCCTACGTATGCACAAAAGATGGTAACATCTGAGTACATACCGTACGTACGTACAGCTGCTGCTAGAATGAAAGCAGAGCAAGAGCAACTGAAAGGAGAATGGCGGAGGAGGCTGTCTGAGTGAACAGTGAACCTACAGTACATACCCTATAGCATAGAGCCGAATTTCATACTTAGGCTTAGGCTTAGGCTTAGGCTTAGGCTTAGGCTTAGCCCTACGTATGCACAAAAGATGGTAACATCTGAGTACATACCGTACGTACGTACAGCTGCTGCTAGAATGAAAGCAGAGCAAGAGCAACTGAAAGGAGAATGGCGGAGGAGGCTGTCTGAGTGAACAGTGAACCTACAGTACATACCCTATAGCATAGAGCCGAATTTCATACTTAGGCTTAGGCTTAGGCTTAGGCTTAGGCTTAGCCCTACGTATGCACAAAAGATGGTAACATCTGAGTACATACCGTACGTACGTACAGCTGCTGCTAGAATGAAAGCAGAGCAAGAGCAACTGAAAGGAGAATGGCGGAGGAGGCTGTCTGAGTGAACAGTGAACCTACAGTACATACCCTATAGCATAGAGCCGAATTTCATACTTAGGCTTAGGCTTAGGCTTAGGCTTAGCCCTACGTATGCACAAAAGATGGTAACATCTGAGTACATACCGTACGTACGTACAGCTGCTGCTAGAATGAAAGCAGAGCAAGAGCAACTGAAAGGAGAATGGCGGAGGAGGCTGTCTGAGTGAACAGTGAACCTACAGTACATACCCTATAGCATAGAGCCGAATTTCATATTTCATATTTAGGCTTAGGCTTAGGCTAGGCTTAGGCTTAGGCTTAGGCTTAGCCCTACGTATGCACAAAAGATGGTAACATCTGAGTACATACCGTACGTACGTACAGCTGCTGCTAGAATGAAAGCAGAGCAAGAGCAACTGAAAGGAGAATGGCGGAGGAGGCTGTCTGAGTGAACAGTGAACCTACAGTACATACCCTATAGCATAGAGCCGAATTTCATATTTCATATTTAGGCTTAGGCTTAGGCTAGGCTTAGGCTTAGGCTTAGGCTTAGGCTTAGCCCTACGTATGCACAAAAGATGGTAACATCTGAGTACATACCGTACGTACGTACAGCTGCTGCTAGAATGAAAGCAGAGCAAGAGCAACTGAAAGGAGAATGGCGGAGGAGGCTGTCTGAGTGAACAGTGAACCTACAGCACATACCCTATAGCATAGAGCCGAATTTCATATTTAGACTGAGGCTTAGGCTTAGGCTTAGGCTTAGGCTTAGCCCTACGTATGCACAAAAGATGGTAACATCTGAGTACATACCGTACGTACGTACAGCTGCTGCTAGAATGAAAGCAGAGCAAGAGCAACTGAAAGGAGAATGGCGGAGGAGGCTGTCTGAGTGAACAGTGAACCTACAGCACATACCCTATAGCATAGAGCCGAATTTCATATTTAGACTGAGGCTTAGGCTTAGGCTTAGGCTTAGGCTTAGCCCTACGTATGCACAAAAGATGGTAACATCTGAGTACATACCGTACGTACGTACAGCTGCTGCTAGAATGAAAGCAGAGCAAGAGCAACTGAAAGGAGAATGGCGGAGGAGGCTGTCTGAGTGAACAGTGAACCTACAGTACATACCCTATAGCATAGAGCCGAATTTCATATTTCATATTTAGGCTTAGGCTTAGGCTAGGCTTAGGCTTAGGCTTAGGCTTAGCCCTACGTATGCACAAAAGATGGTAACATCTGAGTACATACCGTACGTACGTAACAGCTGCTGCTAGAATGAAAGCAGAGCAAGAGCAACTGAAAGGAGAATGGCGGAGGAGGCTGTCTGAGTGAACAGTGAACCTACAGCACATACCCTATAGCATAGAGCCGAATTTCATATTTAGACTGAGGCTTAGGCTTAGGCTTAGGCTTAGGCTTAGCCCTACGTATGCACAAAAGATGGTAACATCTGAGTACATACCGTACGTACGTACAGCTGCTGCTAGAATGAAAGCAGAGCAAGAGCAACTGAAAGGAGAATGGCGGAGGAGGCTGTCTGAGTGAACAGTGAACCTACAGCACATACCCTATAGCATAGAGCCGAATTTCATATTTAGACTGAGGCTTAGGCTTAGGCTTAGGCTTAGGCTTAGCCCTACGTATGCACAAAAGATGGTAACATCTGAGTACATACCGTACGTACGTACAGCTGCTGCTAGAATGAAAGCAGAGCAAGAGCAACTGAAAGGAGAATGGCGGAGGAGGCTGTCTGAGTGAACAGTGAACCTACAGTACATTCCCTATAGCATAGAGCCGAATTTCATTCATTTGCAGCTACAGGTTGTACCTATCTGCATGATGTACGTATGTAACAACAACCATATTCATATGTATGTACTTTACCGTATGTACGTACGAAATGAACGAACCACATCACCTCCTCTGCTTCAATTTGTAAGTGGTCGACTCGATACTGTTTCTACTTTCTTTGCTTTACAGTACCTCTTGCTCACGACGCCTTCCGTCGTCCTGACCTTTCTCGAGTTCCTCAACGCCCCGTTCGTCACAGAGGACAGCGATGCGTACACCTACGCCACCGACATCTCTAGTATTTTGGCAGTGTTGGCCGGCACCCTTCGTCTTCCCACCTACCTGCTAGTGGACATCGCGTTCAGGCACATCGTCAGCAACTCCTTCCATCGAATTCTATGGCGGCTCTTCCCATCCTTGAGGAAGAGAAGGCGAGGAAAGGTGCCCGTACAAAGATTAAGCACAAGGAACGGCTCAATCGCTATGATTCCGCTCAATGGCGCCATGTATGATGGAAATGAAACAAGGTCATCGAATTACTTGGTAGATCAAAATGGCCAACACCCAACTGCAACTGCAGCTGATGCAAAAGACACCAGCAGCGAGGACGTTTGGTGTGATGGTGATGATGCAGCGTATGATGAGGAAGAACTGATAAGCATTTCGAGCTTGACAGGAGCTGTTTCAAGTGTGATTGCTAGGGTGTGATTGTGATCGCTGATGCTGGTGGAAGTTTATGCAAGGTTTTTGTGCACAGATGTATAAACCAAAGAATAATAATTAAAGGCACCGTTGTTACATGCATAGATAGGAAGAAAGGTACTACTGTAAATAGGTTATGTAGTATGTAGCCTACATAACAGTGCACCGGAATAAAGCAGGATTGCATAGGATAAATGTACTTGGTTATGTAGTTCAGGGTAATTCCGTTGGCCAGGGGAGAATTCGGGCTACCCCATACCGTTTTTTTGGCCTGCTAACAAAAGGCTGGCCCAATTTTCCCCGGGCACCCGACCAGAATTACTCCGCACTATGCTTATTTTTCGATCATGGCTCATTCACATCATTGGAAATGTGCGCTGGGCGTACGTTCAGCATGTCCATGGCTCTGGGTACACGCGCAATGGCATACACAGCCATGGCTACGCGCCGGACGTATACGCCGAGCGCGCATTTCGTTCCAACGTGAACGAGGCGCGTTCACCAGACATCCGTAACGGACGTCCGTCCGTTCGTCAACCCGTACGTATGTGTTCGTCCGTCCGTCCGTCAACCCATATGGTTTACGGACGGACGGACGTCCGATACGGACGTTACAGACGTCTGGTGAACGCGGCATCATTATTCCTTCTCATCAATCAATGAGCGTGAGATCCAAAATATGCAAGTAGAAACAGGACCATGAGTCCAGTGAGAACGCCAGCCGTCTGTATGAGCATGATTCTCAGTCCCGCCTTTAAGCCTCCGCCATTTTTCCAGCTGCAGCTGCTCGTTTCTGAAGATAAAGCCGGTTCTTCCAGCTTTGCCTGCATCGCCTGGTTCATCTCCGGTACCATGCAACCGAGTGAAATGTACAGGAACATGCCGCCGGCGAGGGCGAAGATGAAGCTGGAAGCCACTTCCATCTCTCCCAACACCACGCCGCAGATGAAGCCGATAAAACAGGTGCAGGCGGAGAAGAGATTGTAGCAGAGCGCCTGCTTCAGACTCATGCCGGAGTTCACCAGGATGGCCACGTCGCCGAGCTCGTGCGGAAATTCTTCGCAAAGAATGGCGACGGAAACGCTGCAAAAGAGAATTTTAGGTAATGTTGGAGGAAATTCTGGCTCCACTCTTCTGATGTTGTTTATAGGTACTGTATATGTGTCAATTTTGGGCAATACCTAGGGAAGGCGCTCAGCACCCTTGGAAAAGTGTATAAGCCTTTACAAGTACCTACCTACTGTATGGACCCTATGCGGTAACGCGATTGGGTTGGTCGATAGCGACCCGCGGTATGTAGTGAACGTGTGGATCGGTGTCTGCGGTGTCGTCGACGTCATTTTGTTTAGTTCTTCTTTTCTCTTCGCTCCTTTGACGCTCTCAGATGATTGAACAGGGTCGACGACCGCGCAGACACAATCCAAAGTTCACTAAATACCGCGGGGTGGCTATCGACCAGCCCAATCGCGTTACTGCATATCGTGAATATTGTATACCTGACGCCGGCCAACACCGAGCTACTAAACGCCGCGCCGATGGCCAGGCCGTCGACGAAGTTGTGCAGTCCATCTCCAGTGATAATCATCCACGCCACGGATTTGATGACGGGTGTCCCGGGCGCCACTTCGTGGTCGTGAGCGCAAACGCCGTGCGCCTGTTTCGCCAAGGCGCTGTCGAATGTGCCGGCACCAAATGGGACCGAGTGGGCGGTATGCTGCTGGGCTTGGGCAGCTGCAGCCTCGCCGTTGGGAGCAACAACTGGAGAATTATCTGCAGCAGTTTTGTCAGCGCCATTCGGCGCTATTGAACTATCCATGGTTGAAACAGAGACGGACGAGACGCCGATGTTGGATTGGGTTTCCAGGCGCTGCGCAGAAACGGCTTCCTCCCGCAGAAGTTTGCGATAATGACCCCAGATTTTCAGACACTTGTCCACGATGAAAAAGAGAAAAATGCCGCAGATCAGCACCCAGCAGTGACCTGTAAATATGCTTAGCAATGGGGTTTTAGGCTTAGGCTTAGCAATGTGGTTAGGCTTAGGCTTAGCAATGGGGTTAGGCTTAGGCTTAGCAATGGGGTTAGGCTTAGCAATGGGGTTAGGCTTAGGCTTAGGCTTAGCAATGGGGTTAGGCTTATGCTTTGCAATGGGCTTAGGCTTAGGCTTAGCAATGGGGTTAGGCTTAGGTTTAGGCTTAGGCTTAGGCTTAGCAATGGGGGTAGCCTTAGGCTTAGCAAAGGCTTAGGCTTAGCAATGGGGTTAGGCTTAGGCTTAGGCTTAGCAATGGGGTTAGGCTTAGGCTTAGCAATGGGGTTACGCTTAGGCTTAGGCTTAGCAATGGGGTTAGGCTTAGGCTTAGTAATAGGGTTAGGCTTAGGCTTAGCAATGGGGGTAGCCTTAGGCTTAGCAAAGGCAGCAATGGGGTTAGGCTTAGCAATGGGGTTAGGCTTAGGCTTAGCAATGGGGTTAGGCTTAGGCTTAGGCTTAGCAATGGGGTTAGGCTTAGGCTTAGCAATGGGGGTAGCCTTAGGCTTAGCAAAGGCTTAGGCTTAGCAATGGGGTTAGGCTTAGGCTTAGCAATGGGGTTAGGCTTAGGCTTAGCAATGGGGTTAGGCTTAGGCTTAGCAATGGGGTTAGGCTTAGGCTTAACAATGACGTTAGGCTTAGGCTTAGCAATGGGGTTAGGCTTAGGCTTAGGCTTAGCAATGGGGTTAGGCTTTGGCTTAGGCTTAGCAATAAGGTTAGGCTTAGGCTTAGCAATGGGGTTAGGCTTTGGCTTAGCAATGGGGTTAGGCTTAGCAATGGGATTAGGCTTAGGCTTAGGCTTAGCAATGGGGTTAGGCTTAGGCTGAGGCTTAGCAATGGGGTTAGGCTTAGGCTCAGCAATGGGGTTAGGCTTAGGCTTAGCAATGGGGTTAGGCTTAGGCTTAGCAATGGGGTTAGGCTTAGGCTTAGGCTTAGCAATGGGGTTAGGCTTAGGCTTAGCATTGGGGTTAGGCTTAGGCTTAGCATTGGGGTTAGGCTTAGGCTTAGCAATGGGGTTAGGCTTAGACTTAGCAATGGGGTTAGGCTTAGGCTTAGCAATGGGGTTAGGCTTAGGCTTAGGCTTAGCAATGGGGGGTTAGACTTGTAGCTACGTTATATACGTTTCTAACGTCCTAACTCAAGCGTTTGTCTGCGGTAGCCTATACCGTTAATGTATACACGGACACCTACGTAGGTAAATAGGTGATCTGCTCGCATTACGTACACTCACCGTTTCGTATACTGCCGATTCGTACCCGCACGTTTCGTACACTTACACTTTCATACCCATGCCATTACGTACACTGCTTTTGTCGAACACTTGTTGATCGGTACACTTTCATTTCGTACATTTGACATCCCCGATTCGTACACTTTTTTGTTCGTACACTTTGAGATACGTACACACACAAATTTGCACAGCTACTGTACCTACAGGTCATTCCAATCATACATGCTTGTCGAAATCAAAAATAGCTACGCAAGTGAAACTACTAAACTGTCGTTCTGCTCATAACGAAAAGCCTAGTGGATTGGATAGGTCGAGAAGGAAAATTTTCCCCAAATTTGCTCCAAGATTGCCTCAGCCTAAGCCTAAGCCTATGCCTAAGCCTCGGCCTAAGGTGAAGCCTAATCCTCAGCCTAAGCCAAACCCTAAGCCTAAGCCTCAGCCTAAGCCAAAGAACCCTTCAAGGACCAAAGAATAATGTGTATACGTACTGGGAAGTGTACCTACCATTGAATGTACGAAACAATTTGTGTACCAGATGCAAGTGTACGAATCGCACTGCTAACAAATTGTGTACGTAAAATTGGGGTACGAATCGAGGAGTGTACCAGGTGGGTCCGGTACGAACTGCAAAGTGTACCAAATGAGCAGGGTACGAAAACCGGGGTACGAAACGGGTTGTGTACGTAAGTCGAGCACCCCAAATAGGTACATACAAGTCAATGGGTATGGTGTACCTAAAATTTCTTTCTCGTCCAAATGGAAGGCGTGTGGAATCAGGTGAAAGATGGCGCTACCGCACAGCGATCCCACGCCCAATCCGACGAAAAACGTTAGCATCCGATTGTACAGTCGTTCGCTCACGAAGGCCATCAGCAGAATTCCAGTAGCCGAACAGGCGCTGATTAGGGCGACGGCGAAAAAGCCGAGACCCCAAGTTTCGGCGGCCGTTGGTCTACTACTTGTCTCATTTCCATCATGCTGATGGTGATGGCTATCCTCGTGACTGTGACTGTGCCCGTGCCCATGTCCGTCACTGTGACTGTGACTGTGACCGTGGCCGCTGCGGTCAGAGTGACAGTAATTCACGCAGCAAACGCACAGCACGCCAACAGCTAACAGTAGGCGGCGATAATTAGCTGACTTACTGTCTGCCATCTTTAAGCGACCAACAAATCTACATATCTGCACGATTACACTGTTTCCAGGCGGTTTTTGGAGCACACCTCAAATCACTGGGCAGTTCAGCTGGAGTGTTATGAAGTTTTTTGGGAAAAGCGCAGAAGCTTCAAGCAGCTAAAATTGCTCAGAGTCGCGAATGAATAAGAGGCCACTGAGTGCTGCAGGTTTAAAATAGAGGGCAGCACAAAGGTGAGAGGTTCTTCTTGGCTTGCTGGACCGTGGCTCTTTGTGCCTCTAAGATGTCGTGTCAGGTTATCTGCCGCCGTTGTAGTTCTTGACGGGACGCGGGAAGTTGGCCGTCTCGTCTTAATTCCAAATATTTGCCCAACGTGGTCGTCGTCGGTGAAAATCCGAGCATAAGCTAGCAGAATGCAGTGTTGTAGGTACTGGTAGGTGTTATTGACAGCTGGCAAAAGAAAATGATGATCTCCCGTCCAACCGATTCGTATCAGGCTCAGGGCATCGTTTTCGCCTCTCAATTGTCCAACTCTGCACGAAAAGAAAAATAGAAAGCGTTCCAACAATGGCCGCGCACAGTGGCGGATAGCAAAAATAAAAATTCGGCGAACGCGATATCTGCCTTTTGCGCCTTTTATTGAAATCGGTTTCCAACAAAAAAGAGGGCGGATTGAATACGGATAAATCCGACAAAAGATCAAAAAATATCACCGAAATGACGACGCGATAGTGGATCGTCGATGTTGACACGACGACATTGCGTAACAAGAGTTTATTATATAGCCTACCATATGTATTTATTATTGAACAACAACATGAAGGGAATAACCAGACGCAAATATATGTACCACATGCACATCACATACATACAGTACATGTTCGGCGTGGGTGTACTTTCGTGATGTATGAAAAGAAAGAGAGAAAAATAAAGAAAGGGCCGTTGGCGTTGAGTGAGCAGGTTGGTCAGGTCAGATCAGTGATCCAAGGGAGACTGAAAAAGTGGACTGAAATTGAAAGACTGGACCTTTGTGTACCTAACGTAATCTACGATTGTGTACTATGAGATGAGCCAGCGGTTTAGGACCTGAGCGTCGAGCGTCGCTCAATCAATGGAGGAGCAAACAACTATACTGGCATAATAAAAATATTTTAAACATGTGTACAGTAGTTAGTAGTGGTACGTTAATCTTCAAAAATAAAGTTTTCAAAATAAATCATGGGCGCCTGCCTCTCCATCTCTAAACAAGAGAATGTACATTATGGGTAAACTTGATTCAAGGTTAACCTGCGAACGAAAGCAAAAATATATTTACAGTTCGTACGTTTACCATGGAAAAACGTTTCGAAATAAATCATGCGCCTCGGTTCTTAAAACAAGGGGACATAACGTGCCAACTGCACGTAGGGTACTTACAGAACTATACAAAAAATTTTGTGCTACGAACGAAAGCAAAAAAATCACGGAAGCATTTGTCATTACATTACAAATTACAAACAACAAAGGAAAAGGATATCATATCATCACTACATGTAGCCTACTACACTACGGTAGGTACGCAACGGGCATACGCGCACTTTTTTGTTGTGAGCAGTCCATTCAAGGTTAACCTGCGAACGAAAGCAAAAATATATTTACAGTTCGTACGTTTACCATGGAAAAACGTTTCGAAATAAATCATGCGCCTCGGTTCTTAAAACAAGGGGACATAACGTGCCAACTGCACGTAGGGTACTTACAGAACTATACAAAAAATTTTGTGCTACGAACGAAAGCAAAAAAATCACGGAAGCATTTGTCATTACATTACAAATTACAAACAACAAAGGAAAAGGATATCATATCATCACTACATGTAGCCTACTACACTACGGTAGGTACGCAACGGGCATACGCGCACTTTTTTGTTGTGAGCAGTCCGCTTTTGACTGCCGATATGAAATACGTAATTGTCTGGCCGTCGGTAATTCCAGACAGACAATGACACCCACCGACATCACCTTTTTAATATGAAACGAAGTGCATTTACTACTGCACTGCAATAATGCTTTCCGAGTAAAACACGTTCTAAAATGTCCTTGTACACAATACGCATGTGTGAGCGTACTTTCGCTGGTGCAATATTACTCATCGCACGTTATTTCTGCTTCGTTCGTTAGTATCATTGCGTGAGTTGGCAACCCTGTATAGGTAGTACGTACTTACGTATCGATATCTGTCATGAATATTAGTTGGT
>JASAMW010002328.1:0-29463 GCA_030247985.1 Epsilonema sp. ZAB3_2 | reverse complement strand
TGATATATGATATAGGTATATTGCTCAATCGGTCCATTGGTTGCTAAAGATATGCAGCCCTGAACTGAATGAAACATAGGCTCTCAGATTTTCCCATGACCCGGTTTACCCAATCGCGGAAAACTTCAACGTGTTACTAAATTTCACGCAAAACCGATTATTTGGGACACTCGCTATTAAGTACCTAGTAGCTAGGCTAGGGTCTCTTCCCTGATTTGTCAACCGAAATTACCCCCTGCTACCCTACCCATCCATACCTCGATAAAGTGATCCGTCAGGTGAATATCTTCATCTCTGGACCACCGTCTAAGCCACAGCTCCCTGCTAGCATCTTCCAACTTTTCCGGCGCGTGCCTTTTCAAGCTCACCAGAAACCTCATTTCGGCAAGCGAACCCTTGACCATGATTGAGTCCGCAGGATCCTAAAAAAATAGTCCATACACAAACAACAATGCATACGTTAAGTCCACAAAGAAAAAAGAGGTCAGCATGATGCTTTAAAATTCCAACATAAGTTCTGCGACGTACCTTAGGGTGCGTGATGTGGCACTTTCCAATAGTCCCGTAATCTATGCAAAATCTTTTGCCATGTAGATGGCCTTGTTGGTCACGATCATAGGTGGCTTATTGTCTGAAAAACGTCCATATAATACGTAATGAACTGCGCAGAGGTGAAAAAAATGCATACTTTGACATTTACCAGACTTCGTGTGGATTGATACTATATTCACCAAATGCAATAAGAATTAGTGTTTGGTCGCGAGGTGACCCCTCTTAACTAACCTTGATTTTCAGTGCAACTTTTGATCGGCAGTCGACGCGAAGGTCGGCGCGGAAAGAAACAATCAAGCAAAATAAAGACGACAGCGCCAACCTTCGCGTCGACTACCGATCAAAAGTTGCGCTGAAAATCAAGGCTTAGTTTAGAGGGGTCGAGTCGCGACCAAACACTGGCTCTCATTGCATATAGTGAATACTATTGACTACTTGCGCTTAGAGCTCGCTGGGATGGCAGGCTGACCCACCCAATATCCTATTTTCTTAGCGCAAGCAGCGAATAAATAGTGGTAGCTGACTAGCACTCGACCTAACTCCAACGCAGAACCCCACCAAGAAAAAACGGTTTTAGATGCAAATTCGTATATTCCACACACTTCGAGTAAACGGCAAAGAGCCTGAAAAAACAACAGATATTTTCTAAATGTCGAGAAATAGACGCCATTTTGGAAATAAGATGATACATGCAGTTTGGCTAATGTTACCAACCTCGAACGCAATCCAACTGTAGGGTGAAATGACATCGTAGAAAAGATCAATTCGGACCTTGGAAAGTGCCATTTCTCTGGTTTGCTTTGCTTGCCAGATACTATATCTTTCACAAAGACAAAGGAAACTTTCAGAAAAAACCAGAAAAATTGCTTCTATAAATAATACGCCGAAAAGCAAATACTACGTCGCAATAACCGGGGCTAGCCTGTTGCCACAACCTTAGGTAAAATGTTTGGTTTAGGGAATTCTGTTCAACCCCGCTGTAATCCGTCTTCCTTGGCAAGTGGCATTATTATAGATAGTGCGCTGTGTGCAGTTCACGTTTTAGTCAAAAAAAGCAAGCCCAAAAACAAAGAAACGAAAACGAAGAAAAAAAAGCCAAGCCAGAAATTCTTCAAACTTGCCGCTTTTCAGCCAGAACAGGATGGAAAAAAATCCAGAAAAGCGTCTGCCTGTATGAAGAAGTTGCCAGAATTCTTTCCCGTCTCAAAAACAAGGAATCTAGCCTGCGAAATTTGATTTTTTCAAGCAAAATTCCGGTAATACCATTCAAGTGGCTTTGCTCATTGGGTTTGGGTGCTGTGGGGTACACCCGGTCAGGGGGAAAATCCGGCCATCCAAGTTTCAGGGCTGTGTGTTTCTGCGATCAATAATTTATTTGCTTCATCAATTGCTGAAACAGCAAGTTCAAAAGAAACTTTGGCGGCCTGGTTCTACCCCCACAACCCTATTATACTTGTTTTACATAACTGAATGCGCCAAAGTGCGATTGTTCCAGGTATACCAAGAAGAAGCAACTGCTCAAGCTGTGCTGCAATGTTCTCAAAATATGAAAGCGTACTGACTGAAGATATTGGCAGAAAATTCTGCGAAATTTACAGCCCAAACTGCGCATTTATCTTCAAACTACCGTCAACAACTGCTACGAGTCGCAATTTTTGAATTTTTGTTCGGAAATCCTGCTGAACTAAAGAAAATTCGCAATAAGGAGCTGAAATTATCGATTCACAATTGCAGGTCAGCGCTTTTTGCCTCAAGACAACGATTGATTGATTCTGGCCGCCTTACTGTCAAATGGGGAATTGATTGAACATGCTGGCAAAAATATGCAATCGATGGACCCTGTATTGCCAAGATATGCCAGGCTAAATTGGCTGGCCATGAAGCCTGAAGATATTATTGCTCAGCTGAGTTGTCAAGCATGGCAATATTTGGATATGGACTTGTCAATGCTAACGAGAAAACGGTAGGGTGGCTTGGGGTAAATCCGGATCCGCACAGTGAAAAATTCCGGCCACCTTTGGCATGATAGCTGCCATATTTGTGGGTGTATGGCGCTGTGAGAGGGATAAACCCGGAAATGGGTAACCCGGACACAAGCTTTTCTGAAATTGCCGCTTCACCAAATGATGAACATGGTAGCTGATTCAATAAGAATAAAGCTCAAGGAATCGATTGGTAGAATACTTGACTCAATCGGTCGTATCGTTGCTGAGATATACTGCAGGTGTTCGGGTTTACCCCGCGTCCGGGTTTACCACATTACCCCATATCCCCTAAGGCTCGATTTCTCTCCCCCCTTTTCTTGGGGCCCGGCTATTGCCATATGGAACGCGGCACCATAGTAAGGGATCGTGCACAAATTACGTCAGGTGGTTTTCAGCCGAAATGGATGGGGACCCCCCTCCCTCCCCCGACCGTCAGAATAGCGTCAGAATTGGCCCAAAGGCCGTACCCCCCCCCCCCCCCACCGTCAGCGTCAGAGGTGGTGACACCAGTAGTAATAGTACTTGCGTATAGGGTATGTATGAATGCATGCATAATACATGCATGCATGCATGTATGGTATAATTATGCAGCACGTTGTGTATGTACCTACTAAGTAATGTAGTATAGTATGTATGTACAGTAATAGATATGTACTGTAATGTACAGTGTATGTATGTACGTACGTAATTCCCGTCAGCGTCAGAATATTGATCGGAGCGCCGACCCCCCCCCCCCCCCCCCCCCCCCCCCCCACCGCCAGACTGACGTCAGAGACTGGGCCAGGGGGAGGGGGGGGGGGGACCCCCCCCACCCCTACCAACTGGGGTTATTTTTACACGCTCCCTAACCGCTTTTGCTTGTTGTTTGTTGTAAATCATAAACTTTCTGGGTTTTCTTCCAGGTACCGAAGTTTCTGCTCCAGTCTACACTGGTCAGCAATTTTGCCGTGACAAAGATATTGCTGATTTGCTTGTGTTTCCTCAAGGGACAGATTTGCATAGCAATCCTATGGTGGAGCAGGGTTGCTTGGTGCTACAGGATAAAGTATGCCATTTTTATCTTTTTTCTTGTGCTTTTCTTGAAGAACCTTCATAACCCGGCCATGGGGCAAACCCGGCCACCTAAGCTTCTGTGTACTTGCTGTTTCAGCAAATGAGGAACTAAATTAAATAGCTCATGTGAAAGAGAAGCGTTCAAGGAATCGATTGAATTCATACTTCTCTCAATCGGTCCATTGGTTGCTAAGACATGCAGTTCTGAAGCTTAGGTGGCCTCATTTTCCCATGGCCGGGTTTACTGCATGCAAGCCCATGTCGTTTGTCTTGGTACCAGAAATCATATATCACGGTACTGTGTGAATATTTTAGCCCCTATAATTCGCTTATTGCGCTGAGAATTATGGGTGGTCGGTCACAAGCTGAGTCTTCTGTTTTTCGGTGCGTTTTTTGATGGGTGACCACGCGGATACCGATAAAAACGCTGAAAAGCAAAGGGGTCACCTTGCGACCACTCAGAAACCTTAGCGCAAGTATGGAATAGACGTACGCGCCCTTGTAAACTCAATTCAAGTGGCACATACATACCATATTTTACCGGTAGATAACCCCCATTTCCATCCATATTTGATCACGTGTGTAATGTGTGATGATTATTGATGACGTGATCATGTGGAAAGAGGGGGTATCTACCGGTAACTACGGTACCTGATGGTGATGTCATTTTCAGGCCAGCTGTTTGTCATCATTATGTCTGAATCCAGAACCTGGAAGTTGTGTACTGGACGCTTGCGCAGCGCCAGGCATGAAAACCGCGCATTTGGCGAATTTGATGCGAAATCAGGGGTGAGCATGCAATCTTACTCCAAAGCATCAAAGTCACGAGTTCACCCAGTGACGACGAATTTTTTCGTTTACTGTGTGTTATGAGAGCCGCCTGGGTGAACTCGTGACTTTGATGTTTCAGCTGGGCCATGACTTGAGGCCATCTCGCAACCACCTATTCTCTTAGCGCAACTGGTCAATAGACTGAGAATAGGTACTGTACTTTATTTTGTAGACTTGCTAGCATAACTGCATAATGTGATCGGTGCTTGTTTCGTTTCAGCAAGATATTTGCGTTCGATGTAAACACAGATCGAGCTGCCGTAATGCGTGAGTTGCTATCTCGCTATCAAGTCAGATGCGCTGATCTGGAATGCATGGATTTCTTGAAAGTCAATTTGAAAGCCAAGCAGTACAAGAAGGTAAAGGACACATATACTATTGTAGTATGCCAATGTACAATGGTAGAACCTGTATTTAGTCTTGGGGTGTGCCTGCCTACCCATGTTGGGACGTACAAAGTTGGGCCTACGTCAGTATTGGTGCCGGGTGCGTGCGTACATTGTAGCGTAACTATGGGGTAATCCCGGCCATGGGAAAATCCGGCCACCTGAGTTTCAGGGCTACATATCTCAGCAATCAATGGCGCGATTAAGACACGTATGATACCAATCGATTCGATTCCTTGAACTCTCCTTCTTTCACATGAGCTATTTGGTTTATCATTATGCTGAAATAGTAAGTTAACAGGAGCTTCGGTGGCCGGGTTTACCCCATGGCCGGGTTTACCCCACAGTACCCTACGTAGGCATACCCCAGTACATGATGATTCATTTAAAAGTTCATTTTTCTGCAGATACACTTCGCTTTGGTAGATCCACCCTGTTCTGGTTCTGGCATCGTCTCTCGTTTGGATTCGTTAACTGACGATAACGAAAAATCAATATCTGATCATCGATTGAATACGTTGGGAAATTTGCAAGCGATGCTACTGAAGCACGCCTTATCACTGCCGAACTTACGCAGATTAGTCTACAGTACGTGCTCTGTACATGAGAGGGAGAATGAAGCAGTTGTGCAGGAAGTTTTGAGTGATTCCAGATGGACTTCTGTGTATCAGTTGGTGCATGCTTTGCCCTGTTGGAGGCATAGGGGAAGGAAAAGTTACGAATTTGGTAGAATGTGCCTGCGAGCTTCGCCTGAGAAAGATTTGACTAATGGATTTTTCGTGGCTGTGTTTGAGAGGAAGTAAAGATATTGTATTTTTGAAGATGAACAATTTATGCAAAGCCAAGACCCTGTTGGTGGAATAAAGATCTAATTTAGTTAGGTGATATGGATTTATGGATGTATGGGATGGATGATAATTTCCGCTTCCACTAAAACTGCTGTAATATTAGAACTACAGTACAGTGTACTAATGCATGCACATGCAGCCGTGCAAAATTCAAAGGTGAAAGCAGATGATAGGGTGAAAGTTTTCTGGAGAAAATTAGGTCAAATCCTAATTTTATCTGTTATTGACCGCCAAATTGAAAATTGGTCGCCGTCTAACGAGATTTACCTGTCAATAATTTTTCGGATCTTTCCTGATAATTGATTTTTTGTTGCTACGTGGGGCCTAATATATTCCTTGTTTTCATCCATAATTTGCAGCAAAGAAAGAACCAAGCAGTTAGAAGACAGGCAATTTTTGAAGTTTGTTGCTTCCGGTTGTTGCGTTTTCTTTTGTACACAACTCCCAGTCGCAACGTGCAAATTGAAATTTGGGCCACCCAACCAAGTCTCTGCCAACTTCTATTGTTTTTGCCCGACTTGATTTTACACACTGCGCAGCAAACGCCTACGCAAACGAAGGTTTCATTGATGAGTTGGGAGTGTTCCCTGACAAGGTGACACTTCTCAAACGATATTTTGATCAACGACAATAATTTACAACCTGTCGTACTCCGTTGGTGGTTGGTTGGTTACTGTATCTGCCATCTGGCTGGTTAACTGTGGAACAGGTTTTCATTCATAAAAGTTTCATTGACTCCAAAACTGTACACAGACACACTCTGTCGTAAGACCCACTTTTCATTCATAAATTACAGAGAAGAGAGTTCAAGCGAAAAGATTTACCTGGTGCGGAGAGTCAAAACTTCTGTTGGCTCTGTTTCCTGAACGGTTTGGTTTGTTGCGAAAACCGTGCAATTCTCGACTCGACATTGTTTCAAGGTCTGCTGAACTTTGGCACCCAAAATAAAGATAACTAATTTCAAAAAGTTAGCTGTCATGATGGCACGGGACTTTTTGTAAAGGTGCGACTGTTGCGAAGGAATTTGAAAAATCTGGTGACGACCAAAGATTCTTGCTGACTGTTCTTCATTCCTGAACACAGGACAGACTGCTGTACAGCACAGAGTACAGTACAAGACTGACTGTTTGTTGTCAACTTGCGTTGGTTCCTTTCAACTTCAAGGCAACACAAAAGTGTGTCATGGACAAAGAATTGGTACAGTCTTCAACCTGACCTTTTTGTCGACTTCTGTTCTGATCAGATCAACAGCTCATCAAAGCATGGCTATCGAAGGCTTTTATGACTGGATTTTCATTCCTCAGGAGTAACAAAGGAAGAGGCAAGGACGTTTTTTGAACCTTGGAGGAGGCTGTGAAATTTTTGGAACTCTTGATGAGACGTCAAATAATAGATGGATCTGCGCTAATTCCAATCATCGAATAAGATGTGATAGTAGTCTAATGTGAATGCTGTAAAATTTGATGTTCTATGAAATAATTTGTTGTGCCGACGTACACTGTACATACTTCTGCATTTTGTACTCATTTGTCAAGCAGTGCCATGACTGTTGATTTTATATTTTATGACCTCTTGTTGATGTGAAGAAAATGGTGTAAAAACTGAAAACCCAAAAAATCGAAAGGTTATTGGCGCACTGCAGGGCTGATACAGGTACATTTCATGATTAGTTGCAAAAGACACACTTGCTCATTTATCCAGTAATTTAGAGACATATTAGTAGTGACGTGACGTTTCACAGGGCGTTTTTTCCACTTACTTTCCGTTACTTGCTTTTCTTCTCTTTTTTCTGCTTCTTATCTTTTTTCTGTTTCTTTCCCTTCTTGTCACTGTCTTCGCTCTTGCTCTTGCTCTTGCTTTTGTCTTTGTCTTTCTTGCCTTTCTTATCCTTCTTGTCTTTCTCGCTTCCCATGGTCAGTTCTTTGGTGTGTCTTGTTTTAGCTGTAGTGATCAAGAACGCGAGCCTGCAGAGAACATACACAAGAAACGACCGCCCACCTTCAAAACGAATGAGAGAATGAGCAGGACAGTAAAGTCGGTCGACGACTTTTTTGATTCTGGCAACCTTTAGATTGGCAACACTTTTTCAAAAAGGCGTGGAAAAAAGGGAAAGAAGTAAAAAAGTGGGCGAATCCGTTTCTGTTTTCTTCCTTTTCTTTGTTAGAATCAGAGCAGAAAATAGAAAGGAAATCTGTGCTAAAAATGGCACAAACACCTTCCTCTTCATCCGATCTTGACGAAAATTTCATGGATTCCTACTTGAGCGGTGATCTCCGTTTTCAAGATTACATAAGCCGACTGCAAGGGGAAGAAGAAGAAGAAGATCAACCCTCCACATCCAGAGTCGATCTGACTCCATTGCAACCTCCGTCTGCCAGCGATCAATCCTTATCAAGTCCAAGTGTTACACATTCTTCTTCCACGAAAGAAGACTATCTATCTATTCCTGCTGGTAGGCCTAATCGGGAGGGAGAAATAATGATAATTGGAGGGGAAGAAGAAGATGGTGGGATCGCTGCTTGGTATAATCCTGATGAGGTGGTGGAAATTGATGAAGAAAGAGATTATGACGAGGATGAAGACGTTTTGACGATTTCTTCTGGAGATAATTACGGTATTGACGAGTTGCGGTAAAGGGATTGGGTTGGTCGATAGCGACCCCGCGGGATTTAGTGAATGTTTGGATCGGTGCCTGCGGGGTCGCTGGCCTTTTGTGCATATGGTGAATAATATGGGGATTATCGGTTTGTTGTCGGTTTTTGGTCGCTGCGACCTGCCAAATAGAGGAGGGGTTAACGAAAACAGAACAAGCCGACAATCCCCATACAATTGTTGCCAACAACAAACGGACAACATACCGACAACAGTTGGGCGGACTTGTTTATGGTTCGACATTGTGCAAATTTTTTTGCAGAATCAGACGACCCGCTTGACGAAGACTACCTCGACTCCATTGCAAGCAGCGCTGATGAGAAAACTAGGCGAAAATCGCGTCAAAAAGCTGGCAGAAAACGCAAAGCGGGACCAGGAAAAGTAAGAACTACTATTTAGGGTACTGTGGGGTAAATCCGGACACAGGGTAACCCGGACACCTAGTATATCTCAGCAACCATACGACCGATTGAGACAAGTATTCTACCAATCCATTCCTCGAACTCTCCTTTTTCAAATGAGCTACCATGTTCATCATAAGCTGAAGCGGCAAGTTCAGAAAGCTTAGGTGCCCGGGTTTACCCCACAGTACCCTACTTTCTAATAGTTCATTCAAGGAGAAGTCCGTGCTGCGCATTTTATTTGTTTGCCAATGCTGCGTAAAATAGAAACTCATTCACAGATATTTGTTATCTGCGTTTGCGTATATTTTCCCTATTCAGCATTAGTGCGTGTAAATTGCGCAGCGCGGGCTAAGGCGCAAGCAGAGACAACCCTCATTGGACGGACTCTTATTGGCCTTACGCGGTATTCTGTCACTCGACGAGCTTTAGCTGTTTGGGCTACAATGTAACTCGACACGCCTTACTATATCGTGTAAGGCCAGTAAGTAGTATGGGAAAAATTATTGATTTATTTTCCATTTTCCAATAATTTCACGAGTTTTTTATGCGTTCTTGTTCCAGAAACTCCCGGCCAAACGACGGCGAAAATCCCGCCACGTGGACGAAGAATCCATATTGGGTGTCCCTGACGAGTGGCGCGAATTCGAATCAAAGGCCTCTTCATCAACTTCAGGCCCTGCTACAACGGCCGTTAGGCCTGTTCGAAAACTGCCTGAGGCCCTGCAGGCCTTAGTCGGTCAGGCCAATCTGTGCTTTGCGCAAGGCAGAAGAGAGGAAGCCCTGGCAATGATGGAACAAGTTTTGACAGAAAGTTAGGACGGCTTCACATTATTTACGATATGCGGTAACGCGATTGGGTTGGTCAATAAGCGACCCCGCGGTATTTTGTGAAAGTTTGGATCGGTGTCTGCGGGGTCTTCGACGTCATTTGTTGTCAAGTTCTTATTTTCATTCACTCCTTCTCCGCTCCCAGATGATTGAACAAGGTCGACAACCCCGCAGACACCGATCCAAACTTTCACTAAATACTGCGGGGTCGCTATCGACCAACCCAATCGCGTTACCGCATATCGTCCATTATGTTATTGTGCCGCGTTCCGTATGGCGATAAGGAGGGAATCGAACCCGCTACCTTCGGTCACAGCTGTGGACTTAGGCACATCACCAGGTGCCGGCCCAGGGACAGATGGCCAAACTCGCCTTATTATCTAGAACTATGAAGTTTACGTACACTACTGGCCTCGGACGCTATTGCGATACGTAGGGTAACATGGGGTGAACCCGCCCCCCTAAGCAGTTCTCTGGAACCAATGGCTGAACCAAAACAAAATCACATGGCATAATATACCTGGTTAGGCCTTAGTTAAACGTGCAAAGTACGGCTCTACTGCTGAACGTCTTTAGAGAGTTATGGCCAAATTCAGCTGTCGCTAAAACACGAGCCCTGGGGGGTGAACCCGCCCGCCTAAGGTTTAGGCCATTTTCAGGCTGACCAAGCTATATTTTTATGGCCGTTTATTTCAAGATGGAAGCCAAGCTTATTTCCAACGCCAGTAATTAAAAAAATAACTGCTAAAATATTTCTGCCTGATGCATGAAGGGCACGAATGAGACAACTCTAGTGACAGCCCATCTCTTCAGTACTGGGGGTGAACCCGCCCACCCATGATTTTGGGCTAATTTGAGGCTGTCCGGGCTATTCTGTATCATTCTGGCATGTTATAAAAGAAGCAGAAGCAATAACCATGAATAACAGCTACCAATTAGCCAAATAGATAGTTTAGGTAGGTAATAAGTGGTATGAATGGGACTACTTTGCTGTAAACTAACCTTTCAGTACTGGGGGGTGAAGCCGCCCACCCATAAAATTTTAAGAAAATTTGCATGAACGTCTTTTCGCTTGAGAAATCGTAAGAAAATATTGTAAGATTAGCTGAACGCACTTTCCTTTGTGATTGTGCACTATATGACAGCTGCTTAGGATTGCAGTAGTTTGAGCTGATCAGGTGGGCGGGTTTACCCTATACTTTAGTACAGGAGTTGGGTGGGCGCATTTACCCCACTAAGTACTGAAATTGTTTTTTGCCATATCTCCAGTATCAGTGGGGCGAATTGGATGAAACTTCGCCTGGGGGTAGGGCACTATGCCTCCTTGCCCCCCACATACCGGGTGTTCATTTATAACATACAGGGTGTTTTTGCGCAACATCTAAAGTTTGGTCATTTTCGACCTCTTGTTGAAAAACGTGAACCCGTGAGCTTGATGTTTCAACAAATGACATGCCAAATAGCTCATTTGAAAGAGGAGAGTTCAAGGAATCGATTGATATCCTAGTTGTTTCAATAGGTCCATTGGTTCCTGAGATACACAGCCCTGAACCCTTAGGCGGGCGGATTTACCCATGGGCGGGTTCACCCCATGTTACCCTACACAGTACGTAACAGATTTTTTGCGAAACATGCACGAATAAATGTATGGACTGGATGGATTGTTAAAGGGGGGATCTGGCTGGAATTTAGTATGGGAAGGGCAAATTTCATATTTTTGACATTTGACGGGCCTATCAGATGTAAAATTGCATCCTCTTTCGATCTAACCCCATATTCTGGAGTCAATTTTGCCTCTGTGAGGCGGCGCCCCAGTTAGGAAGGGGATTTCGCAACACTTTGGCCTGTTTCGAGCTTTCTAACTGGGGCGCCGCTTCACAGAGGCAAAATCGACTCCAAAACATGGGGTTAGATCGAAAGAGGATGCGATTTGACATAGGTAGGTGCTTTCAAGAGTTAGAAATTCGAAATTTGCCTCCCCATACAAACTTTCCCGCCAGATCCCCCCTTTAAGGAATCGAACTCGCCTCCCTTCTTTTGCGCGCAACCAAGGTGCTGCCTAACGCCCCTGTCGAATGAATGGCAGGGTAACTTGGGGCAAATACTACCCTTGATTCACTGCCGAAAATCGCGATTTAGACTATTTGATTGTGCAATAGTTTTTTGGTATAAATTGGCCCAATTTACCCTTCGAATGCACACTTATGTGGAGTCACGACTTTTTGAATATTTTTTAGAGCCCAAAAATCCAGAAGTCTACCAGTGTTTGGCGGATATTTTCGAGCAAATTGGCGAGAAGCAGAAGCAGCTGCAATTTGGACTATTGGCAGCCTATCTCGACTATTTGACACCCGCTGGCCAATGGGCAGATTTGGCTCGTTTGGCGGAGGAATGCGATAAGAAAGAGCAGGCTTTGACTTGCCTATCAAAAGGTAGGGACTGATAGTCTCAAAAATAGGGTACTATGGGGTAAACCCGGCCATGTAGAAATCCGACAACCTAAGCTTCAGGGCTGCATATCTCAGCAACCAATGGACCGATTTAGACAAAAATTATATCAATCGATTCCTTGAACTCTCCTCTCTTTCAAACGAGCTATTTGGTTCATCATTTGCTGAAACAGCAAGTTCAAAAGAACGTATGTGACCGGGTTTACCCCGCAGTGCGAGAAAATTGGAAAAGAGGGAAATGTGATTGCTATTCGCTAGTTGCGCTAAGAATCATGGGTGGTTGCGAGCTGACACCTTTGTTTATTTTTACAGCGCGTTTTTTGATTGGTGCCGGCTGGTAAGGAGAGCGCAGCTGAACACGTACTGGAAAAAGATTGGTCACGATTCTTAGCGTAAGTAGCGAATAGTCATCCACATTCACTAAGAAAATGCGCAGGTTTTTGTGCTTTTTTGAGATTTCATTTTATTGCATACACGGGAAGTATGAACATGAAGTCACCCACTAGAAATAAGCATTCGATGTCTGCGAAAATCTGTGCATTTTCTTGTTGTGAGGTTACTCAACTCAAAAATTTGATGTTTTACCGCACGAACGATAATTGTTTGCACGTTAGCATTTCTATGAAATTTTTGCGTTAGAACAAAAGTTATAAGCTATAACATTATTTGAAACTGTCTTTGATTGAAGGCAGTGGCTAATTAGTATAAGCCAGTATGTGCTATGTGGTATTTAGGCTGCCTCTCTGCACCATATACCTTGCATTTCTATCTGTGTTCGACATTTCGCACAAAGATTTCTCAACCCAAAAATTTGATGTTTTACCTCATGAGCAATAATTGATTGTACGTTAGCATTTGCACGAAATCTGTTCTTTAATACGGAAGTTATAAGCTAAAAACTATTATTTGAAGCTGTCTTTCATTGAAGACAGTGGCTTAGTATGTGGTAATTTAGGCTCTCCCTGACGCCGATCAAAAGTTACACTGAAAATTACGGTTAATAAAGAGGGGTCAGCTCGCGACCCAGTACTTTCTTTTACTGCAACTCGTGAATATCTGTAAATGCATATCCTCCTGGTGTATAAACCCCCATCAGACCTCTCGATTTTTGTATAGCCCCACCCAAAAAATACGATAATCTGCCCAAACTACCCCAGATTACCTCCATACAGACCGTCATAAAAATTGATTGTTCTGTTTTAGCGATTCGCTTGGAGCCAACTGAGTGGTCCCATTATGGAAAGAAACTGCGTTTACTGGGCTTAGCTGGAGACCAGAAAAGGGTAGTGGAAACACGTATTCAGGCATTGAGGAGCATTAAAGATACGACGGACGATGTGGCATGGCTGAAAAGCTTTGGCAGTGAAACAGCTGAGGTACACAATACAATAGGTTACTGAGGGGTAAACCCGGCCATGGAAAAATCCGGCCACCTAAAGTCCGGCCATTCAAACGAGCTTAGGTGGCCGGGTTAACCCCATGGCCGGGTTTACCCCAAAGTATACCTGGCCATGGGGCAAACCCAACCCAGACACCTACTATAAGCTCCTTTGAACTTGCTGCTGTTTCAGCAAATGATGAACCATATTGCTCACTTGAAAGAGGGAAGTTCAAGGGATCGATTGATGTCATATTTGTCACAATCGGTCCATTGGTTGTTGAGATATGAAGCCTTGAAACGTAAATAGTTGGCCGGATTTTCCCATGGACGGGCTTACCCCATTGTACCCTTCACACTGCATTATAATCTGGCCACTGAGAGTTTGCCATGGAACTCTAATCATTTATTTTGAATAAAGTGAAAAACAGTACATATTTCTTTCTATGCTTCATGTATCTAAATACTCCTATTCTGCAATATTCGTTTTTATATTCGTTGCAATAGTTTATGCAAAATACGCCAAATTTTAGCTAACTTTTTTCAGTGAAGTTTTTCTGGCCTGACTGTAGCGTTACCCAATGGCAAGCAGGAGTACACATTGCTAGGTCCCGTGGATAGAGGGCTGTTTACTTTGTGAAATCGGAATTATGATGTTTCACTGCAGAAACACAACTTGTTAATGTTAGCATAATTTTTTAACTATTGTGGTTCAAAGTTATAACCCCAGCGTTTTCGATTTGAAAACGCGGTGTACATTATTTGCACCTGTCTTTGACATTGATTGAAGACAGCGTTGTAACTTGTGGTAATGGGGTAATTTGGGCTACATAGTATTACTGTTGTTCCTGGTAACTTGTGTGCCCACTTTACCCCGCGTTACCCCTTTTTCACAAATCCAGCTGTTGTACGGTACAGTGGGATAAACCCGACCACGTAGTCAGTACTGAAGCCCATTCCTTCTGCATGGGTAGTAACCTGGTTTACCCCACCAATATTCTATACATGATTTATGTATTTTTGGTATTATTTTAGATGGCGCTACGCACGCTGAAAGACTTCACCGAAGCAATGGGCTGTTATCGCTGTATTGTGGAGCGATTTAGAACGCTGAAGCATACCGATTACGATTTGATTACGTCATACATGGATGCAGTGTTGAAGCGATCGGTTCAGTTTCCTGGCGAAGAAGCACTGAAAGTTAGGGGAATAGGGTACAATGGGGTAAAACCGGCCATGGGAAAATCCGGCCACCTAAGCTCCTGTGAACTTGCTGTTTCAGCAAACTGATGAACCAAATAGCTCATTTGAAAGAGGATAGTTCAAGGAATCGATATGTATCCTAGTTGTCCCAATCGGTCGATTGGTTGCTGAGATATGCAGCCCTGAAGTTTTCGTGGCCGGATTTTCCATGGCCGGGTTTACCCCATAGTACCCTACAACGTAGAAAATGATACTCACCTTGGCCATTTTTCTAAGTTGGGGGATAAAGATGGACCGCGGGATAATTCCGTACAATGCTTTATCGTGAGTAGAAGCTGAAGCTTTACGTAATTACCCCTGACTACACTACTGTATCCTGCCTTTTTGGATTACCGCAATTTGAATACGTGTTTTGATTTTTTGCAGATAGTTTTTGAATTCACTCAACTGAAAGCGATTGGCCCAGACAAGTCAACTGTGAATGTACTGAGTCACTTAGCTTCCGGGCGGGTCGGTTTGAAAATTCCCGCCAATGGTATCGGCAAATTTGAATTTCCCGCCAATTTCCCGCAAAATCTCATGGTCAAAGTGGCCACGGCGTTTGTACAAGCTGACCGAAGGGATTTGGCTCAGGTAAGGTTCCCTCCTTCCTAATACCAAAACTATATAATTCGGCTTAGGGGAAGAATGGAGCACAAGTGTGAACGAATGGGGCAATCCCTGACTCATATTCGACCCATTACAATGGGTTTCGTAAAACCACCCATGATAATGGGGAATCTAAAGCACGCCATCCACACACACAAACAATCACGCCGACAAGCAACAGAAGACCGTTTACGCGCTACGAGATTGTTTAGCTCATCATTTCCTGAAGCGGCAAGTTCAGAAAGCTTAGGTGTCCGGGTTTACCCCGTGTCCGGGCTTACCCCACAGTTGTACCAAGCAAGCAAGCAAGCAAAGTTTCTTTTCCGCGTGCATAACGTATGAACATAAGATAAAACAAGCAATGCACGTACGTAGATGGATACTCAATACCAGGGGGGGCCCTTTAGTATGGCGGATTGCTGAAATATGACTGTCCACAGTTACTTTGAGGGCTTATAACTCGCGAACGGTTAAGCGCAAGGGGTTAAGCAGCCCACCGATAGAAAGCTTAATTCTTCGCCTTTAACTTGGTATATGCGGCGTTTCAATCGGCCGACGTCTTAACGGCCATATCCCAGCGAGAAGGAAATTTGCCAGTTTTTCGAAAAACGGCCCCATTTTTTCAAAGGGCCACCGTAGCCCAGGGAAGAGGCGGAACCCCGATCTGAAATAACCATCGGAATCCTTGATTCAAGTAGATATCGATAGCATTTTTCGGATTGCAAAAATTCCCATATATGAGGTCAGGCGCAGTTGATTTTGGCGGCGGGTCGGGGTCGCTCAATTTTGCCGTTTTTTTCGCACTTTTTTCGCGAACGCACATATCCGACTGTAGCTCCGGTGCCATTGGGCCGATCGAAACGCCGCATATACCAAGTTAAAGGCGAAGAATTAAGCTTTCTATCGGTGGGCTGCTTAACCCCTTGCGCTTAACCGTTCGCGAGTTATAAGCCCTCAAAGTAACTGTGGACAGTCATATTTCAGCAATCCGCCATACTAAAGGGCCCCCCCCCCCCCCCCCCTGCTCAATACTCAGAAGAGGCAACCTCTACGTACTCGGAAGAGTCAACATCTATGTACCCTACGTGTTGTGCATTGTTATTTGTTATTTCAGCCCATTTTGACCCATCTGAAGTCCAGCGGTTACGCAGAAGTCTGTCTCGAGTACGCGGAAGTACTGGTCAGCAAAGGCATGTACGTTCAAGCAGAGGAGCTACTTACGGACATGCTGAATGTGGATGCAATGCGGCGATTGGTACGTACGAAGAATTTATAAAGAACTTTTTGATATGCGGGCAGAAAGGGGAAAGGGTGGTTTGGGATAATTCTGTCCGCTTGGATCGCATTGGTGGCTGCTGCGAGATTTGAAGTGGAAGGAATTTTCCCACGTTACCCTGCTTCTATCGTATCTACTGTGACGTGCCGCGTTCCGTATGGCGATAGCCGGGGCCCGAAAAGGGGGGAGAGAAATAGGACCGAACGGGAATCGAACCCGTTACCCTCGGACACAGCTGCGGACTTAGGCAACCCCACCAGGGACCGGTCCGGGGACTTTTGGCTAAACTCGCCTTACATACCTAGGACTAGTTTACGTACACTACTACTGGCCTCGGACGCTATTGCCATACGTACGCAGTACGTGACACTACACTGTACTTGGGACTTAACACATACCGCGACCAAGCGTCACTTTTGACAGCACATTGTTGACGATAATAATATGGGTGTTGTCGGTTTGTTGACGAACGGTCAACAATTACACCAGGTCGCCGCGGTATGTGTTAAAATCCCCATATTCTCTCTCTGGTCGGGCTAGTGCTTGTGTTATTGTATACAGCTACTGCCAAGACCTGATATTTTTTTTTGCTTAGTGCTTTATCACCATCTTTTTCCCGTTTTCTTGCAGCCGTCCGTGTGGCTCAGCTACGCGGAGCTGTTGGCGTCCGTCGGCAAGTTCGAATCCGCCGCGGACGCCTATGCCCAAGTAATAAAACTCGCCCCGTCCCACGTTGAGGCGCGAGTTAATTTGGCAGCCATCCAACAGGAGCAGCTCGGCCAATCAGAACAGGCCTTGCAGACGCTGCAAGATTCCTCTGGCATCACGCCAGAAAGATTCGATTTGGGCTCAGCCGGTGAACAAGTGGAATTCAGGGTGAGGTGAAGCGTCAAGGTTACGGGTTTACAGGGGGTTAGGTAGCCGACAAAAACCTGAGGCGCAAAATGCTAAATTCACCTCTTTGCCTGCCACGTTCCGGCACCTCTTCATATCTACCATACAGTAATTTTGCGCCTCTGGCAGCTGAATTTTGGGGCGCAAATGGAAAACTGGGGCGAAATGCGCCTCAAGTTACCACGTACCTAACCCCCAGGTTTAGGGAAACAAAATAGGTAGGGTACTGTGGGGTAAACCCGGCCACCTAAGCTATGCTCCTTTGAAATTGCTGGTTCAGCAAAGGATTATGAAGCAACCAATAGCTCATTTGAGAGAGGAGAGTTCAAGGAATCGTTTGAAGTAACATTTGTTGCAATCCGGTCCATTGATTGCTGGATAAGGAGCATTGGTGACCGGATTTTCCCATGACCGGGTTTACACCACTGGTTAATGCGGGGTAATTCGGACTGGGGGTAATTCCAAATTCGGGCCACTCTGTCCTTGTCTCCTTGTGGAAGGCTGGAAAGCAGTTTAGAATTAGTTATCAAAATGGTTCTTGCCCTATGTCATGTCATCTTGTCTGGAAGCAAAGATAATACAGTGTGGTGGTCCGAATTATCCCGTACTACCCTTTATTTATGGTAGTCATGCGCTAAGGAAACCCGACTTATCCCGTACTACCCTTTGTGTATGGTAGTTGTGGTACGTACGTGACAAGAAGAAAATTCCGAATTCGATTATTTTTTTATTACACAAATATGCATCACCCAAAATGTTTGGTTTATTTTTTAGGACGAAAGACTCCTGCATAAAGAATGCATGATTTTGCACTCACAGAAGAAGTGGGAAGGATTCTTACGCTTGGCCTATCGAATTTTGGCTCCCTACTTCTACGACATGTATTTGGTGTCCGAACGGAAAGAATCAACGAAAAGTATGGAAACTATTATGCGTTTTTTGTTATCTGTACTGTTTGTAGATGGAGAAAAAATTTTTTTTCCGAAGTCGGTGTTTTTGGTACGTATGTATGTACGTAACGTTAGCATTGCTTCACGTTGTGTAACTCCTCGTTGTGAGGGAAAGAGGGAAAATTTTGATGAGCCAGCGCGATGTAGTATTTGAAGCGCTCTTAGCGAAATTACTATAGTGGCACCTGTGGCCTAATGGATAAGGCGTCTGGCTTCGGACCAGAAGATTGCAGGTTCGAGTCCTGTCAGGTGCGATAATTTTTCTTTTTCAACCAAAAGCTGCATTTTGCACTTCTATTATTTTACTTTTACATATTTTTGCTTTTGCATTATTGCGAGCGTTCAATGATCAACAAAAATCAATAAATCAGTACTAGTAAGCGACAAGGCAGTCGTGGTGCAACTCCTCTCCTACTAAAATCAAAATGAAGCCAGATTTTTACCTGACGTATCATTGTAGCAATAGGTTTCCGCTTTTCGAAACTACCCCATATTACCCAATTGACCAGTTGCGCTAAGAACTATTCGAGTTACAAACTGACCCCCTCCGTGTTACACTTTTCAGTGCATTTTTCTCTCCCTCATTTCCGATCAAAAATGCACTGAATGAAAAGTGGTAGTAATATAGAAGGTTCAACTCGTAACCACCCGCAATTTATTAGCGCAACTGGTTCATATTCGGATATATCTGTGTTTTAAAATTATTGCAGACATCTACAGGGACAAACAGGGCCTGAAACGATTGAGCTTGCACATTCGTCGTTCTACGCTAGACACTGCAAAAGATACGATGTTGGAGCGACTGGTCAAGAAGATCGGAAAGGCACTACTCAGCACTGCGTCCGCCTCACCGAACAAGCGGAAAGGCTACAAGCAATTGGCCTGCACGGAACTGAACGACCTGTGCTTCAAGGTGATTGCGTGAAACATCAATCTTACGAGTTCATACGAAAAGCTTCGTACCGTACAAAAACGCCGCTGGGTCAACTCACTCCTAAGGTTGATGCTTCGCCCTTTCCACTTACACTACAAAGGCGAATATCACAATCTTTGTCTCAGCAGCCCCGCAGTATTTACTGACGTCTTTCTCGCTACGTCGGGACCTATTTATTTATTACTGACTCTATTGCGACGAAGCCATATGCGAGCGACGAACTGACAAAGTTGAGGGTTCAAATTAGGGTCAAGTGGTAGGAAAGCAAAGCGTACAATAACATACCATTCAATTTGTCTTACGTATTTTTGAAGGCCTCTTCATTTTGTGCTGAGGTTCTGTATGTTGGTCTTCACTAAATTTGTAGTACTGGGAAAGTTGAGGTTTCAAAATGGGGTGATTTGAAATGAAAAAAGTGGCGATCTAATGTAGATTTTTTTCAGAGTTCTACACAAATAGAAGTGTAGATATTATTATTTGAAGGCCTCCGCCTACTTTGGCTGCAGGCTGTATGGTAGATTTGCATGCATTACTGATTGATTACTACAGAATCGAAAACTGTGAAAGTTGAGGTTTCAATTTTGGATCAAATGAAAGGGAAGAAAGGTGTGTAACAACATACCATTCGATTTATCTTTACATTTTTGAAGGCCTCTTCATTCTGTGCTGAGGTTGTTGTGCATATGGGTCTCCCTGAAGTCGCTATGGTAGCCATGGGTGGCTAATGAAAAGGGGGGTCTCGTCATAGTCTATACTGAGGGGGGGGGGGGGGTCTCGTCATAGGGGGTCTCGTCATAGGGGGTCTCATCATAGGGGGTCTCGTCATGGTACATACACACAGAGGGGGGTCTCGTCATAGGAGGTCTCGTCATAACAAATACACACAGGGGGTCTCGTCACAGCTGATACACAGAGGGGGGTCTCGTCCCAGGGGGTCTCGTCATAGAGGGATCTCGTCCCCCACCTGGGGGGACGTCCCTGGGGGACGCTGGAGGCGACACTCAGCCACATTGTAGGAGGCGCCGCAAAAAACTCATAAACTTGATGTTTCAAGTTTATGTTACACCTGGGAGGTGAGCTCCAGGTCGGTATTTACCCAGCATTCTAAGGTGCGTGCAGAATTTTGCACACACCTTTTCGCCTGGGTAAACACCGACCTATCTCAGGTATAACATAAACTTGAAACATCAAGTTTATGAGTTTTTGCGGCGCCTCCTACAATGTGGCTGAGTGTCGCCTCCAGCATCCCCCAGTTGGGGGACGACGTCATCAAGTTGGGGGACGTCCCCCAGGTGGGGACCCCCCATCACAGGGAGGTCTCGTCACAGGGCCCCTGTGATGAGACCCCATGACGAGACCTCCCTGTGACGAGACCCCCTCTGTGTATCAGCAGTGACGAGACCCCCTGTGACGAGACCCCCTCTGTATGTAAGCTATGACGAGACCCCCTGTGTATAGACTATGACGAGACCCCCTATGACGAGACCCCCCTCCCCCCTGTGTGTGTGTGTGTGTTATGACGAGACCCCCTATGACGAGACCCCCCCTCAGTATAGACTATGACGAGACCCCCCTTTTCATTAGCCACCCATGGCTACCATAGCGACTTCAGGGCTACTCTACGCTAAATTTGTATTACGGATTACTGTAGGATAAAAAACTAGGAAAGTTAAGGTTTCAAAGTTGGATGATTTGAAATGTAAAAAGGTGACGTAGTAGATTTTTGTCCCTGGCCCCTCAGGGCCGGGACAACAGGAATGACTTAGTTCAGTGTGCCCCCCCATGCTTATCATGCTAGCCCATGCTATAAATATGCTGAGCGACTTTCGGCATGTTTTGTGTGGGACTATATTTTGTGTGGGCCATGCAAAGTATGCGCAATGGTGAAGGATGCCCCAATGGTTAAGGATGCGCAACGGTTAAGGATGGGGCCTTATTTTATTACTGAATTTTGGAAGGTTACGGTAGGCTATAGCGTGGGGTTACGTGCTAAAGATGCCCAAAGCCATGTATATAGGAGTGTGGTGAAGGGAGAGAGGAACGAATATGTACCGAGAGGAGAAAGCAGCGTGCTGGTTTTCTACGTATAAACTGGTCAAATCAGCGCGCTGGTTTTGTACGTATAAACTGGTCAAAGCAGCGGGCTGGTTTTCTACGTATAAACTGAGGAGAAAGCAGCGTGCTGATGGTCTACGTATAAACTGGTCAAATCAGCGCGCTGGTTTTGTACGTATAAACTGGTCAAAGCAGCGCGCTGGTTTTCTATGTATGGACAATGCAAAGTATGCGCAATGGTGAAGGATGCCCCAATGGTTAAGGATGCGCAACGGTTAAGGATGGGGCCTTATTTTATTACTGAATTTTGCAAGGTTACGGTAGTCTATAGCGTGGGGTTACGTGCTAAAGATGCCCAAAGCCATGTATATAGGAGTGTGGTGAAGGGAGAGAGGAATGAATATGTACGGAGAGGAGAAAGCAGCGTGCTGATGGTCTACGTATAAAGTGGTCAAATCAGCGCGCTGGTTTTGTACGTATAAACTGGTCAAAGCAGCGCGCTGGTTTTCTATGTATGGACAATGCAAAGTATGCGCAATGGTGAAGGGAGAGAGGAATGAGTATGTACGGAGAGGGGAAAGCAGGGTGCTTATGAAGGATAGAGGTTCATCTACACTTTTAGGAGCAATGATTGTTTCTCTACATGTGAAATATCAATGGCACGAGTTCGGATGGTGATTTGTCTGTCCGAAGTCCGAAAATATGGTACGTCGGAAAATTTCTAGCTTTACAGTAGCACCCAGTGAGCTTGGGTCAGCCACTGAAGCAAAAAAAAATTTCTGCTGAGAACGGGGTCTTTTTGCAAGGCTCCTACTGAATTTTTCACCAAAATAGCACCCAGTGAGCTTGCATCAGCTACTGCGGCTCAGAAAGCTTTCTGCTGAGAACAGTTTTTTGCAAAGCTCCTACCAAATTTTTTACCAAAATCGCACCCAGTGAGCTTGCGAAATATTTTTGACATATAAAAATTTGGACAACTTTAAGAAAAGGTCAACGAAAGAGTGGGTATTATGGGGTAAATTGGGTTTGGCAGGGTAAACGGGGTGATTCATGTAGAAAAGTTATTAGTAGAGATGGGCCGAGACCGAGACCGAGATCGCCAAAAATGACTGAGATTTCCGAGACCGAGACCGAGACCGAGAGTCTCGGCCCATCTCTAGTTATTAGGCAGGGTTGGAATTACCTTTGTATGTAGTTCTGCAGTGGAACAATTGTCTTTCTTTTGGTGTCCATGCTGAAATTGCTCCATCAACGTACTGAGTTTGTGGTTGTGCAAAGCTTTGTTTGCAATTTGTCATACTGCAAAATAAAGAAGGTACAATGAGTAGTGATTTGTCTGTCCGAAGTCCGAAAATATGGTACGTCGGAAAATTTCTAGCTTTACAGTAGCACCCAGTGAGCTTGGGTCAGCCACTGAAGCAAAAAAAAATTCTGCTGAGAACGGGGTCTTTTTGCAAGGCTCCTACTGAATTTTTCACCAAAATAGCACCCAGTGAGCTTGCATCAGCTACTGCGGCTCAGAAAGCTTTCTGCTGAGAACAGTTTTTTGCAAAGCTCCTACCAAATTTTTCACCAAAATCGCACCCAGTGAGCTTGCGAAATATTTTTGACATATAAAAATTTGGACAACTTTAAGAAAAGGTCAACGAAAGAGTGGGTATTATGGGGTAAATTGGGTTTGGCAGGGTAAACGGGGTGATTCATGTAGAAAAGTTATTAGTAGAGATGGGCCGAGACCGAGACCGAGATCGCCAAAAATGACTGAGATTTCCGAGACCGAGACCGAGAATGGTCAGGGTGACTCTTGGTTCAGACCACTTGGTTACTGAACCACTTGTATTGTCAGTTTTTGTCTACAGGAGCTGCAGTTTCAACCTTCTGTTGTAGAAAATGTGATGATGTTCCATTGTCTGAGAGGAGTCACCACGTTTAGACTTTGCACAACTTTGTTAGTTGTTTCCCAGAAGCACTTGCCGAAAAGTACTGCAAATATTAGTACTGTATCTATAGTAAAATTAGTAGTATTAGTAATTTAAATTAAAATACCCCTGCTTGTAGTATATTATATTATATTAAAATTAAAATGACAGCCTTAATAGTATATTATATTATATTAAAATTAAAATTTAATTTTAATAGGCAACCTGGGTTCAGGCTAGCTTTCAACAAGGCGAACTTTTTGCAGGAATGAGTGCAACACTTTGGCTATTTTGGTCTGTTTTTCTTTCAGAAGAAATAAAATCAAAGAATCTATCTGGTGTAAAATTTGATGTAGATTTCAAAAATCGTATTTTTAACATGCTAAAATGCCATCTTAAACCTTTAAATTGCACTCTCGCAAAGAAAGCCTGTAATTCAAAATTTTTCTTCACCAGAATGGACATGCCACATACCATTCGAAAGAGGAAGAGCTGATCTATTTAATGAGATAGGTGCCGTCTCTGTAGGCCGTTGCTGCGATTGGCAATCATTGGTCAAAGTTGGCTCTCAAACTGCCAATTTTCAAAAGAATGACAGCACGTTTTTCTGGCCATATCTCGCTAACGGTTAAGCACAGAAGTGTCGCAATTGTCGCATCTTGCATAACTTTTGACAAGCTTTCGAATGAGCTAGGTGTCATCAAAATCGGAGATCAGCCGGTTTCAGCCTTTGCCCCGCTCTTTCGTGGACCTTCTCTTAATTTCGGATGGTGATTTGTCTGTCCAAAGTCCGAAAATAAGGTACGTCGGAAAATTTCTAGCTTTACAGTAGCACCCAGTGAGCTTGGGTCAGCCACTGAAGCTAAAAAATTTTTCTGCTGAGAACGGGGTTTATTTGCAAGGCTCCTACTGAATTTTTCACCAAAATAGCACCCAGTGAGCTTGCATCAGCTACTGCGGCTCAGAAAGCTTTCTGCTGAGAACAGTTTTTTGCAAAGCTCCTACCAAATTTTTCACCAAAATCGCACCCAGTGAGCTTGCGTCAGCCACTGCAGCTCAGAAAGCTTTCTGCTGAGAACAGTTTTTTGAAGAATGAACTATGCTGAGCTTCTACTGTGTGTTGTGTAAACATGCATACATGAGTTGTTGCTGCTATGAGCTACTATGTACATACAGTATGTACGTAACGTATGTATCATTTGTGGTGCCTACTGTTGAGAAATACCTGCGAAATATTTTTTGACATAATTCGGATAACTTTAATTTCGGATGGTGATTTGTCTGTCCTAAGTCCGAAAATAAGGTATGTCGGAAAATTTCTAGCTTTACAGTAGCACCCAGTGAGCTTGGGTCAGCCAATGAAGCTAAAAAATTTTTCTGCTGAGAACGGGGTTTTTTTGCAAGGCTCCTACTGAATTTTTTACCAAAATAGCACCCAGTGAGCTTGCATCAGCTACTGCGGCTCAGAAAGCTTTCTGCTGAGAACAGTTTTTGCAAAGCTCCTACCAAATTTTTCACCAAAATCGCACCCAGTGAGCTTGCGTCAGCCACTGCAGCTCAGAAAGCTTTCTGCTGAGAACAGTTTTTTGAAGAATGAACTATGCTGAGCTTCTACTGTGTGTTGTATATGCAACATGCATACATGAGTTGTTGCTGCTATGAGCTATGTGTATGTACATACAGTATGTACAGGGTGTTTCATAATATACTCGCCAGATGTTTGTGTCTATATCTCCCCACCGGAGTGTCATATTCGAATGCGGTTTTTTTGCGTTGAATAGCCAAGGCTTCAACGTTGATGCAACCAAAATTTTAGCTTCCTAGGCCAACAGGAAGCGGCTCAAACAGCTCGATTTGCAAAGCGTCAATTTTCACACATTTTTGCAGGCGGCCAGGTACAGATCGGCTCCGGTTTTTCTCTCCCCAGTTTACCTAACCCTGTTCTCTCCTTAGTTTTCCTTTCGCAGTATTCCCCTCCCCAGTTTTTATCTGGAGCACAAGTTTCGGTAGAGTTTTTCCACCTCCATGCCACTTCTCTTGCAGATTCGAACTTAGCAAACAGTGTTACAGCCAAAATTCGGTCATCCAAGCTTTTCCTTGGGACGCTGATGCCATGGTGATCAAACTGAAGTCTATCTTCGACAAGACTGCTCAAAAATGCATAAAAGTTAGCGTGGAATGGTGAACAGACTTGAAAGAGCGAGAAAAAAGCGAAAATGCAAATCCGTTGCCCCGCCTCAGTGCCCTGCCTCCGTTTTGCGCCAAAAAAGGCGCCGCAACTTTGACCGCTTACAGCGCCATGACAATGCAACCAAGGAAGCTAAAATTTTGGGTGCATCAACGTTGAAGCCTTGGCTATTCAACGCAAAAGACCGCGTTTAAAAACGACTCACCGTTGTGGAGATATAGACACAAACATCCGGCGAGTATATTATGAAACACCCTGTATGTAACGTACGTATCATTTGTGGTGCCTACTGTTGAGAAATACCTGCGAAATATTTTTTGACATATAAAAATTCGGACAACTTTAATTTCGGATGGTGATTTGTCTGTCCGAAGTCCGAAAATAAGGTACGTCGGAAAATTTCTAGCTTTACAGTAGCACCCAGTGAGCTTGGGTCAGCCACTGAAGCGAAAAAAAATTTCTGCTGAGAACGGGGTTTTTTTGCAAGGTTCCTACTGAATTTTTCACCAAAATAGCACCCAGTGAGCTTGCATCAGCTACTGCGGCTCAGAAAGCTTTCTGTTGAGAACAGTTTTTTGCAAAGCTCCTTGCAAATTTTTCACCAAAATCGCACCCAGTGAGCTTGCGTCAGCCACTGCAGCTCAGAAAGCCTTCTGCTGAGAACAGTTTTTTGAAGAATGAACTATGCTGAGCTTCTACTGTGTGTTGTGTATGCAACATGCATACATGAGTTGTTGCTGCTATGAGCTATGTAGTACGTAACGTACGTATCATTTGTGGTGCCTACTGTTGAGAAATACCTGCGAAATATTTTTTGACATATAAAAATTCAGACAACTTTAATTTCGGATGGTGATTTGTCTGTCCAAAGTCTGAAAATAAGGTACGTCAGAAAATTTCTAGCTTTACAGTAGCACCCAGTGAGCTTGGGTCAGCCACTGAAGCTAAAAAATTTTTCTGCTGAGAATGGGGTTTTTTTGCAAGGCTCCTACTGAATTTTTCACCAAAATAGCACCCAGTGAGCTTGCATCAGTTACTGCGGCTCAGAAAGCTTTCTGCTGAGAACAGTTTTTTGCAAAGCTCCAACCAAATTTTTCACCAAAATCGCACCCAGTGAGCTTGCGTCAGCCACTGCAGCTCAGAACGCTTTCTGCTGAGAACAGTTTTTTGAAGAATGAACTATGCTGAGCTTCTACTGTGTGTTGTGTATGCAACATGCATACATGAGTTGTTGCTGCTATGAGCTATGTACATACAGTATGTACGTAACGTACGTATCATTTGTGGTGCCTACTATTGAGAAATGCCTGCGAAATATTTTTTGACATATAAGAACGATTCCACGAGAAAATCAGACAGTGCTCTATAGAAGCCGCACACATGGACCCCCTCAGATCGGGACCGGGCATAGCTCATATGAAAGCCCGTAAATAGTTGACCTAAATCCAAAAATTCCGACAAAAATTGGTTAACCCATCGCCGAGATACAGCAGCCTGAAGTTTGGCCGAATTGTCAGTCGTTAATTTTTATGGAATTTCGACCCCTGGACCAAAAAATGGCCATATCTACGGCTACATAGCTGATATCGGCGAGCTCTTTTTTTGTTCGAATCCGCATTCTTTTGCGAAGCTAACTCATATTTAATTTACGGTTTAACCCCTACCATTGCTGAAATACTAGCAAAAACGCGATGGCAAATTTTTGACAATTTCCCAAATCTTCAACCATTCGTTTCTCGAAGCCACAACAATGGCCAAAGGCGGCACCTACCATGTTAGAATCGCCTTTTCTTCCTCTTTCTAATGAGGTCCCAATTCATTTCAGAAAGCTTTCTGCTGAGAACAGTTTTTTGCAAAGCTCCTACCAAATTTTTCACCAAATCGCACCCAGTGAGCTTGCGTCAGCCACTGCAGCTCAGAAAGCTTTCTGGTGAGAACAGTTTTTTTCAAGGCTCCTACGAAATTTCACCTAAATAGCACCCAGCAACCACTGCAGCTAAGAAAGCTTTCTGCTAAGAACAGTTTTTTGTAAGGCTCCTACCGAATTTTTTACCAAAATAGCACCCAGTGAGCTTGCGTGCCACTGAGGCTAAGAAAGCTTTCTGCTGAGAAGTTTTTTTTCAAGGCTCCTACCGAATTTTTCACCTAAATAAGCACCCAGTGAGCTTGCATCAGCCACTGTGGCTAACAAAGCTTTCTGCTGAGAACAGTTTTTTGCAAGGCTCCTACTGAATTTTTCACCAAAATAGCACCCAGTGAGCTTGCGTCAGCCACTGCAGCTCAGAAAGCTTCCTGCTGAAAACGGTTTTTTTTGTAAACCATGCAGCAACATTCCACTACCACATTTGGCAGTCGAGAGCAGTGGGTGTCCAGGAATACACTGGCATTTGGGTTCTACAGGGGTGGTTGCTATGTGCAAACTACAATAGCCAGTGGAGGGCAGCGAAGCTGCCTGACACTGGCGTGCTGGTGGTTTCAGCGGCATCGCGTCGTTAGACCCAACTGTGCGTTCGGCCCAACTTTGTCATTGGGCGTTAAGCCCAAAAAAACTAGAATTGGGTGTATCGACTCAGAGCTGCGCGACGATAGACCCAACTGTGTGGGGCGTTAGGCCCAATCAAGTTCTCTGGTTTGTAGGGCGTTACACCCAACCCTACTGTGGGAGGGCGTTAGGCCCAATCAAGTTTCTCTGGTTTATGGGGCGTTAAACCCAACCCAATTGTGTGGGGCGTTAAGCCCAATCAAGGTTCCATGGATAGATGGGAGGTTACATTTCAAACGTTGATTTTTATAGTGTACAGCTTTATGAATCTTGAAGCTGCTCACCGAATCTTGGAGTAGCTGTCGACCAGCTACTCCAGCCAGTTTCGGATCACCTCCCTGTTCTCGCGAACAAGCTGCTGAGCAAGAGCATCAGATTCTGTCATGACGGGGCAGAAATGGTTCCTCTGGGGCAGGTCTGGGTTCCTAGCGATTCTTCCATTAGTAACAGTGATAGAAGGTAGGGGACTAAGGTGACCATTACCACGGAGAGCCCTATGCTTCTTACACAAATTACAATTGTAGTACGCAGTATAGTGCAGCAGAGGTTTCTTTCCATACTTAGACTTAGCTAAGTATCACCAACAGCACCATAGTCAGCCATTTCAAACACACAAGGAAAATCAGAGACAACTGATGATTCCTCAGTTACACTCTTCTTTTATCGAGCCTTACCCACCTAATTACCTTTGAAAACTTGCCTATCGCCTGTTTCCGTTGCTTCAAGCACAGCAACAAAAGAACCCAAGTTGATGCCTTTGATGTGTGCTGTATGATTTGTACCATTGTGAACAAAAGAATCCAAGTTTATGTCTTTGATGTGCGCTGTACGATTTGTACTATTGTGATGGTTACTGTAGTAGGGTCTAACGCCCAGCCGGTTTTCTGTTGGGTGGAACGGCGCACCAATACAGTTGGGTCTAGCGCCCATCCAGTTTTCTGTTGGGTGGAAAGACGCACCCTCAACAATTGGGTCCAACGCCCAGCCGTTTCTCTATTGGGCTCAACGTCGTTTTTTATTGGGCCGAACGCCCTGTTTCAATTGGGCGCACCGACGCTGCCAGTTGGGCCCAACGCCCAAAGTTGGGCCTAACGCACAGTTGGGTCTAACGACACCCAATCGTTTCAGCAGGTGCCATCTGCACACAGTCACGAAGTATTGTGAGTGTACCCCACATTCTGTACCGTACTTTACCACACTAAAATTCAAGTACCACATTTGGCAGAAGAAAGTAGTGGGTGGCCAGGCAGCTAGACACTAGCTTGTGGGCGGTTGCTTCAAAATTTGTCATCTGCAAACTAGGCTCCTACCGAATTTTTCACCAAAATAGCACCCTGTGAGTTTGTGTCAGCCACTGCGGCTAAGAAAGCTTTCTGCTGAAAACGGTTTTTTTGTAAACCATGCACCAACATTCCACTACCACATTTGGCAGTCGAGAGCAGTGGGTGTCCAGGAATACACTGGCATTTGGGTTCTACAGGGGTGGT
>JASAMW010002325.1:0-12626 GCA_030247985.1 Epsilonema sp. ZAB3_2 | reverse complement strand
TTGTTCCTTTCTGTGGAATAATCAAAAAGCGTACCATTTTTTAGTATATTTTCAGTACTTAAGGAAATTGGCGATTTCTCAAGTCCGACTGCCAACTCTGTTGGCCAGACTGGTGACCAGATTTTCTCATGGCCAGGTTTACGCCATGGTATCCTAAACTTACACTGCTGCTTAATACCGAATCGGCGTCGAAATTAAGCGCCATCAACAATTCTGGCGATTTCGTCTTGTGCAGCTGTTTAAGCAAACACCAACAAAAAGATCTGGCCTGGAATTGCGCTAAACAGCCCCTTGCCGCCCTTTTCGCTTTTCGGATCATTTCCTTCGTCACTCTGACACCAGGAGCCCGCGATTCTGATGTCAGGTTAGGCTAAGAAACAAATTTGCATAATGGTTTTCAGTTGCAATACGCGATATCACTACTTGAGGAATTCACCCTGGGGATGATGGAACTCTGTAAGTCGTTACGCACATAAGCTTACCTGTAAAGGAAAGGAGGATCTCTTAGGCTAAATTAACCATACGGTTACAATTAGGCTTATTTTTGCTTAGGCTTAACCATAAACTAAAGGATGATTGAATAAAGAACCGCATTCCGCGAATATTGAACCGCATGAAAATCTAAGATTTGGTTCCAGAGTTACATGCACGGAAAGGTGGACGGTTTATTTTGAGACACTCTGTAGAGTACAGTGCATCGACCGGCTGCATCCTCTCACCTTGCGCACACTCCGTCCCTGTGCTCCAGTGAGGCGACTGTGAATGCGACAGTCCACTGTGATCTCCTCCACGCATTTACCAGCCAACCGCTTTAGTTCCTCCTTACACGCTCGCACATTCTTCTTGTTTCCTACAACAAGCACTGCGTCTGCTAGTATTTTCGAATCTTCTGCTACACAAGCGGCTTTTCTTACCCACAGTGTCCAGTACGTACATACACATTAGTCAAGAAAGCCTCGACATACAAAACGTACGTACCTCGGATGGAGATCTCATCGGGTTCTCCGGGCGCTGCTTTCTGGCATCTTGATCAGAACGTTATGTTTCTGCCGAATGCGATTGAGCTCCCGGCCACGTATCGCAGGATGAAAATTCACGGGAATATGGACCGAGGCCTCGTATTTCGACTCCTACAAGCAGCAGAGAACACATGAAACACCGAAGCTCCCTATCCACTACAGTACTTGCGCTGTTACAGACTATTAGATTCTGGGGTGTATGCTTCGTCTGTTGGGCCTGTATACGTGCCATACTGTGGATAAACCACACCGGTATTTACCAGCAAGCACCAGCACCCGAGCATCTGCACCAACCCCAGGTCCATAGCGTATCCATCCTTGGTGTAGATTATGTAGTTATTTGCATCAGTGAGATAGATTCCCAACCACCCGTGCCGTACTTACTTATCCCTTTAGTTTTCTGGCACCTAACCTCGGATTACACGGAAAGTATCTCGTTAGCGCAGCCCGAAACCGAAAGTTCGTGTTCAGTTTCGTCTAGATACCCGAAAGTTCGTCTTCAGTTTCGTCTAGATACCGAAAGTTCGTCTTTGGCTGTATCGCCGTTCGCCGGTAGTCCAGTCACGTAAACCACGTCTTTCTTGCCGTTCGCTTCTGTCAATGGCTCATCACCATCCGACCCTGAGCAAAAAGAATGTTTCGCTAGCTTACAGTGCGTGTTATTAGCTACTAAGTAGTAGCTATACTAAGTAGTACAGTACTGTATGTATGCGCAGTATTATGTGTGCATGTTTGTACTGCATACCTTGGCTGTGTCGCGCACTCTCGTTATCGCGCTCCGAAGATTTGTTCTTGACGCTGCGCGCGGCGGTGATCTTCTGAACGGTTCTGTCCTGCTCGCCGGTAACTTGCGCCTCCTGTGCACATCCAGCGTGATTAGTATGTACACACATACGTACAGCACCTACTCTGCTGTATACAACAAGGTACTGTGGAGTAAAGTCGGTCAGTCGTACAGAGAAGCCTTCCCACTACGTACGTAGCTGTACAAGAGCTCGCTCGCAAAGCAGTGTGCAACCGAGCAGCTTGTGCTGATCCAGCTGGCAAAATCACTAGGGCAGAGAGAGTTCGCCATGGGACTCGAGTCGTCCTGTGGAGTTTGCATGCACTTCTGCTAGCAGAAGTACACGAAGCACGGAGAGAAATCCGCATTGTGACTCTACTTTACGCAACGAGCCATGAATTCCATAGCGAACTCTTACTGCCCAGACTATAGGCAGAGCAAAGCCCAGTGTCCGACGTTACCCCACAGTACCACTATTTTACTTTGTGTACCAGATGCTGCGATGATTCTCGTGGTACGCTTCTCGGCGCTTTTCACTTTGTCCTTGGATCCCTTGACGGTGACAGAGGTGGACTTGGTCTGCGGCTTGGAAAGTTGATAGTGACGTAACCGCACTCTCGTTCAATCTGGCGCCACACTCTCTGTCGTTCTCGACGAAATGTTGATGCCACTGGGCCGGAACGTCACCTTATCTCGATAACCTGCTGCAAAACGCAAAGACTCCCCTGTTTTCGTCCAGCATATTGTAAAGCTTTCTCGGTCTGCAACTTGCAGAGACGGACTATTAGCACCAGTACCACTTCTGCGATGAATTCTTCCAGTTGTTCTTTGACGCTGTCGACGTCTTCCTTTGTTCCAGCTGCGAGGCCCTCAAATTTGTCCTGAACGGGAATAAGGAAGCGCACGTTCGGATGTGCTTGTCTCAGCTGGAAACATGAAACAAAAACTCGCTCATGCTCAGCTCTTCTAATGCCCGAATCATAAGAAACAGTTGACGGTGGCCAATTCGGTCAAATTCATGCAGAGCAGCACATCGTGGATAGTCATAGAGGGTGTATCAAGAATTTACTCTCCGGATGTTTGTGCTTGTACTCCAATGGAGGTCATCACTGCGTCTTTTGCATTATGTAGCGAATATCAGGTTGAGCAGGTAAAATTTAATTTCTGCCTCAGGAAGTCAAAACAGCTCAAAAGGCTGACCTCAGAAATCGAGGATTTGCCTACTATTTTACCACAATTTGAGCATATTCTACCATCCCAAAAGCCAATACATTTTTCAAAACATGTTCAATATCATATGCAGATGCGGCAGAACCAAATCTGCTGCGGTAGTATGGAGAAAAATTGAAACTCGGCTGTGCGCTCTTTGTCCTTAATCCCAGGTTTTGCCCCCATAGTGAAAAAAACGTAAATTTCTGTGTCCGAAAGTTTGAGCCTTCATAACTTCTTTGATAGAGGGACTAGGGGGCTGAAATTTTGCCTGCGTAAACGATGAAGCCTTGGCTAGATACTGCAAAAGACCGCAGTGAAAAATGACGCTCCGTTGTGGAGTTAATATAAGAACAAACATCCGGAGAGTAAATTTTGATACACCCTGTATGTATCTGATGCGTGCTTTCCCCTCCTCATATATACCGTTCTCATCTTGGCTGCGCCTTTTAGTCCAAGGAAGTGCTGCGGTTTAGCCTTGTTGACAGAAACAGTGACAGAATCCTCGAGGCTCAGCTCTTTCTCTTTGGCCAGATCCGTCTGTCCCTCCTTTGGTAGCGTGTTGCCTCCGGCGGAGCTCGCCCGGTTCCTGCAGCAGGCGGCCGTCGTCTCCTCCTGCCCCTCCTTCCATATTACGTAATTCTGAAACCTCTTCCTTGGTCAGAGAATACCGTATTTACCGGTGCATAGCCCCCACTAGGTGTTTCAACTTACTGGGCGGTGAACAGTAGTATCTGTTGTGCGCAAGCGCATGGACGGACATGCTTTAGGCTTCGGCTTAGGCTGAGGTAATGGATGCAGAGGGGGTAGGCCTAAGCCTAAGCCCGTCTATGCGCTTGCGCAAAATAGATGCTACTGTTCACCACCCAGCGCTCAACACCCAGCGCCAGGTGGTTAACCCCTCCGCGCCCACTAACTTGAAACACCCCCCCCCCCCCCCCCCCATGCCCAATGCACAGCCCCATATGGACAAGATATAAAAAAATGCCCAATGCATAGCCCCATATGTACTGTTGTAAGTACAAGAAGCTACCTATGAAAGCAAATCAGAGGGGTTTACCTCGCGATCCAGTACTAGCGCTCAGGGCAACAGGCGTATACGGCCTCTCAATTTTGCCGAGCTATGCACTGGTAAATACGGTATCTGATCGTGCTCCTGGTCAGCCGACACAACAGAGTCACAAGAAGCCGACGAACGATTGATACACTAGATACGGTTCGATAGCTATGCACAGAAGACAACACCGACTGACTCCTGTCGAGAAAAATGAACGAATGAAGGAAGGAATGAAAGTTGTGGTTTACATGCATGCAAGACAATAGGACAATACATTCCATGTACAGTACGTACGTGGTGGTACACAACAAGTATGGCGTCTGTGTGCGTGTGGAATGTATTGTACTTCGCCTTGTCGCAGATTAAGTTGTCCGCCACGGATAAGGCCCACCCTTCGCCATTTGTTCAATCACACTGAACTGCATCTCGCTGCTTTCTGACCCGGGCACAGCTCAAGCAGCCAGTGAGTAAATCAATACAGCGATTCTAGCCAACTTTACTGCACTAGCACTGAATATCATCAGGGCGACAGGGTGGTTTCTTCTCCTAGACGATTTAGATTGCCAATATCAACAAGTTACCCTGCACCGAATTCGCTCAAAAATGTGCCCACATTTCCGAGCGTTTGCCACTTACTAATTTTGAATTGAAATGCTGGACTGGTAGTGAGAAATAGAGCAGAGAACATGAAATCACAATCTAGTCTAGGTACTTTCCTACAAATAGAAGCCGTCCAGACTGTAACCGCGAGTAGACAGTAGCGCGCTACACACGTGGTGAGTAAAGTAAACTCACGGTGAATTCACGGTGAGTTTGAACTTCGAATTTTATTTTTCGTGTAGAGCATCCCCTCACTTGCTCCCAAGCGCGAAATTTTTCTCACGTGGTGAGTCCCCGGAAACCCGGATCTAGCTCCCATCTACGACGGGGAATTCCCGGAGTGCCCCCTAGGATGTACTCGGTGGGCCGAATCAGCCCGGCGCCGGAGACCAGACAGCATGCGGCCGCATCGCCGCCCGGACATGGCCCCCCGCCCCCCATATCGGAGAATGCACGTAGGAACGGCCCACCGGCATGGACGCCAAAAACGGGGACAACAGTGACTATTATATCGTGAGCATGAAGGCAGCTTGAGCTTACATATGTAGGTAGGCAGGAGCTTACGAGCAGCTATACACAAAGGTAGGCAGGCACCCTACTACAGCACATACTATGGGGCTATGCATTGGACATTATGCCACAGGGGGCACCGGAGACGGAAGCGCGCGGAGAGCACACTGCGGCGCAGCGGAAACGGGGCGCGAAGCGGAGGCGCGCGCGCGACAGAGCCGCGCGGAGCGCCCAGCGGCGCGGCGGGGGGAGAGGCGCGGAGGGCGGAGGCGCGGCGCGCACCGCCCCGCGCCGCCGCGGAGCACGGGCACCCCCGCAGCCCCCCCTCGGCACTCACGGGGCGGCTACGGCCAGAGTAGGAGGGAGCAAGCACGGCGAATTCCCCGCGTAAGTATGTGATGAAGCATAAGGATGCGGTGAATCGAGTGAACCCCACGTGAGAAAAATTTCGCGCTTGGGAGCAAGTGAGGGGATGCTCTACACGAAAAATAAAATTCGAAGTTCAAAATCACCGTGAATTCACCGTGAGTTTCTACTCACCACGTGTGTAGCGCGCTACGCACTGCGGTACAGTCTGGACGGCTTCTATTTGTAGGAAGTCCTAGACTAGATTGATTTCTGTTCTCGCTCTCTCACTACCAGTCCAGCATTTCAATTCAAAATTAGAATGGCAAACGCTCGGAAATGTGGGCACATGAGCGAATTCGGTGCAGGGTAACTGTGATATTGGCAATCAATCGTCAGGAGAAGAAACCACCGCGCCGAGTATTCAGTGCTAGGCAGAAAGTGGCTAGAATCGCTGTTGTTTACTCACTGGCTGGAGCTGTGCCCGGGCAGAAGCAGCGAGAGCAGTAGGTGATGAACAATGGCGAAGGGTGGGCCTTCCGTGGCGGAACAATCTGCGAAAGGCGAAGTACAACATTCCACACGCACACAGACGCCATACTTGTTTGTACCACCACGTACGTACTGTACATGGAATGTATTGTCCTATTGTCTTGCATGCATGTAAACCACAATTTCATTCCTTCTCATTCGTTCATTTTTCTCGACAGGAGTCAGTCGGTGTTGTCTTCTGTGCATAGCTATCGAACCGTATCTAGTGTATCAATCGTTCGTCGGCTTCTTGTGCTCTGTTGTGTCGGCTGACCAGGAGCACGATCAGATCCGTATTTACCAGTGCATAGCTCGGCAAAATTGAGAGCCGTATACGCCTGTTGCCCTGAGCGCTAGTACTGGATGCGAGGTAAACCCCTCTGATTTGCTTTCATAGGTAGCTTCTTGTCTTACAACAGTACATATGGGCTATGCATTGGGCATTTTTTATCTGTCCATATGGGGCTGTGCATTGGGCATGGGTGGGGGGGGGGGGGGGGGGGTTCAGTTAGTGGGCGCGGAGGGGTTAACCACCTGGCGCTGGGTGTTGAGCGCTGGGTGGTGAACAGTAGCATCTATTTTGCGCAAGCGCATAGACGGGCTTAGGCTAGGCCTACCCCTTGATCATCTAGCCTAAGCCGAAGCTAAAGCATGCGTCATCGCTCGAAACAGAACTCTGCGCCCATAAGTGAAACACCTAGTGGGGGCTATGCACCGGTAAATACGGTATTCTCTGACCAAGGAAGAGGTTTCAGAATTACGTAATATGGAAGGAGGGGCAGGAGGAGACGACGGCCGCCTGCTGCAGGAACCCGGGACCAGCTCCAGCCAGGAGCAACCACAGCTACCAAAGGAGGGACAGACGGATCTGGCCAAAGAGAAAGAGCTGAGCCTCGAGGATTCTGTCACTGTTTCTGTCAACAAGGCTAAACCGCAGCACTTCCTTGGACTAAAAGGGAGCAGATAGAACGGATAATGAGGAGGGGAAAGCACGATAGAAAACAGGGTGTATCAAAATTTACTCTCCGGATGTTTGTTTATATTAACTCCACAACGGAGCGTCATTTTTCACTGCGGTCTTTTGCAGTATCTAGCCAAGGCTTCATCGTTTACGCAGGCAAAATTTCAGCCCCCTAGTCCCTCTATCAAAGAAGTTATGAAGGCTCAAACTTTCGGACACAGAAATTTACGTTTTTTTCACTATGGGGGCAAAACCTGGGATTAAGGACAAAGTTAGCACTCCACAGCTGAGTTTTCAATTTTTCTCCATACTACCGCAGCAGATTTGGTTCTGCCGCATCCTGCATATGATATTGAACATGTTTTGAAAATGTATTGGCTTTTTGGGATGGTAGAATATGCTCACAATTGTGGTAAAATAGTAGGCAAATCCTCGATTTCTGAGGTCAGCCTTTTGAGCTGTTTTGAGCCGCTTCCTGTAGGCCTAGAAAGTTGAAATTTTACCTGCTCAAACGCTGAAGTCTTGGCTACATAATGCAAAAGACCGCAGTGAAAAATGACGCTCCATTGTGGAGTTACAAGCACAAACATCCGGAGAGTAAATTCTGATACACCCTCTATGATATCCACGATGTGCTGCTCTGCATGAATTTGACCGAATTGGCCACCGTCAACTGTTTCTATGATTCGGGCATTAGAAGAAGCTGAGCATGAGCGAGTTTTTGTTTCATGTTTCCAGCTGAGACAAGCACATCCGAACGTGCGCTTCCTATTTCCCGGTCCTCAGGACAAATTTGAGGGCCTTCGCATAGCTGGAACAAAGGAAGACGTCGACAGCGTCAAAGAACAACTGGAAGAATTCATCGCAGAAGTGGTACTGGTGCTAATAGTCCGTCTCTGCAAGTTGCAACCGAGAAAGCGTTTACAATATGCTGGACGAAAACAGGGGAGTCTTTGCGTTTTGCAGCAGGTTATCGAGATCAAGGTGAACGTTCCGGCCCAGTGGCATCAACATTTCGTCGAGAACGACAGAGAAGTGTGGCGCCAGATTGAACGAGAGTGCGGTTACGTCACTATCAACTTTCCCAAGCCGCAGACCAAGTCCACCTCTGTCACCGTCAAGGGATCCAAGGACAAAGTGAAAAGCGCCGAGAAGCGTATCACGAGAATCATCGCACATCTGGTACACAAAGTAAAATAGTGGTACTGTGGGGTAACGTCGGACACTGGGCTTTGCTCTGCCTATAGTCTGGGCAGTAAGAGTTCGCTATGGAATTCATGGCTCGTTGCGTAAAGTAGAGTCACAATGCGGATTTCTCTCCGTGCTTCGTGTACTTCTGCTAGCAGAAGTGCATGCAAACTCCACAGGACGACTCGAGTCCCATGGCGAACTCTCTCTGCCCTAGTGATTTTGCCAGCTGGATCAGCACAAGCTGCTCGGTTGCACACTGCTTTGCGAGCGAGCTCTTGTACAGCTACGTACGTAGTGGGAAGGCTTCTCTGTACGACTGACCGACTTTACTCCACAGTACCTTGTTGTATACAGCAGAGTAGGTGCTGTACGTATGTGTGTACATACTAATCACGCTGGATGTGCACAGGAGGCGCAAGTTACCGGCGAGCAGGACAGAACCGTTCAGAAGATCACCGCCGCGCGCAGCGTCAAGAACAAATCTTCGGAGCGCGATAACGAGAGTGCGCGACACAGCCAAGGTATGCAGTACAAACATGCACACATAATACTGCGCATACATACAGTACTGTACTACTTAGTATAGCTACTACTTAGTAGCTAATAACACGCACTGTAAGCTAGCGAAACATTCTTTTTGCTCAGGGTCGGATGGTGATGAGCCATTGACAGAAGCGAACGGCAAGAAAGACGTGGTTTACGTGACTGGACTACCGGCGAACGGCGATACAGCCAAAGACGAACTTTCGGTATCTAGACGAAACTGAAGACGAACTTTCGGTATCTAGACGAAACTGAAGACGAACTTTCGGTTTCGGGCTGCGCTAACGAGATACTTTCCGTGTAATCCGAGGTTAGGTGCCAGAAAACTAAAGGGATAAGTAAGTACGGCACGGGTGGTTGGGAATCTATCTCACTGATGCAAATAACTACATAATCTACACCAAGGATGGATACGCTATGGACCTGGGGTTGGTGCAGATGCTCGGGTGCTGGTGCTTGCTGGTAAATACCGGTGTGGTTTATCCACAGTATGGCACGTATACAGGCCCGACAGACGAAGCATACACCCCAGAATCTAATAGTCTGTAACAGCGCAAGTACTGTAGTGGATAGGGAGCTTCGGTGTTTCATGTGTTCTCTGCTGCTTGTAGGAGTCGAAATACGAGGCCTCGGTCCATATTCCCGTGAATTTTCATCCTGCGATACGTGGCCGGGAGCTCAATCGCATTCGGCAGAAACATAACGTTCTGATCAAGATGCCAGAAAGCAGCGCCGGAGAACCCGATGAGATCTTCATCCGAGGTACGTACGTTTGTATGTCGAGGCTTTCTTGACTAATGTGTATGTACGTACTGGACACTGTGGGTAAGAAAAGGCGCTTGTGTAGCAGAAGATTCGAAAATACTAGCAGACGCAGTGCTGTTGTAGGAAACAAGAAGAATGTGCGAGCGTGTAAGGAGGAACTAAAGCGGTTGGCTGGTAAATGCGTGGAGGAGATCACAGTGGACTGTCGCATTCACAGTCGCCTCACTGGAGCACAGGGACGGAGTGTGCGCAAGGTGAGAGGATGCAGCCGGTCGTATGCACTGTACTCTACAGAGTGTCTCAAAATAAACCGTCCACCTTTCCGTGCATGTAACTCTGGAACCAAATCTTAGATTTTCATGCGGTTCAATATTCGCGGAATGCGGTTCTTTATTCAATCATCCTTTAGTTTATGGTTAAGCCTAAGCAAAAATAAGCCTAATTGTAACCGTATGGTTAATTTAGCCTAAGAGATCCTCCTTTCCTTTACAGGTAAGCTTATGTGCGTGACAACTTACAGAGTTCCATCATCCCCAGGGTGAATTCCTCAAGTAGTGATATCGCGTATTGCAACTGAAAACCATTATGCAAATTTGTTTCTTAGCCTAACCTGACATCAGAATCGCGGGCTCCTGGTGTCAGAGTGACGAAGAAAATGATCGAAAAAGCGAAAAGGGCGGCAAGGGGCTGTTTAGCGCAATTCCAGGCCGGATCTTTTTGTTGGTGTTTGCTTAAACAGCTGCACAAGACGAAATCGCCAGAATTGTTGATGGCGCTTAATTTCGACGCCGATTCGGTATTAAGCAGCAGTGTAAGTTTAGGATACCATGGCGTAAACCTGGCCATGAGAAAATCTGGTCACCAGTCTGGCCAACAGGAGTTGGCAGTCGGACTCGAGAAATCGCCAATTTCCTTAAGTACTGAAAATATACTAAAATGGTACACTTTTTTCGATTATTCCACATAAATGAACAATGCCGCAAAAACTTATTTATTAAAAGTAGCCTATCCTATGTAAAATTTGGTGTAGATTTCAAAAACTGTATCGGTGTTTTAAAAAAGTTTAACCCCTAGTATATAATTTTGCAAAATTTGTATATTTTTGACAATGTTTGGGTAGGGGTTAAATTTTTTTGATCAACGATACTATTATTGAAATCTACGCCAAATTTTACATAGGATAGCCTAGTTTTAATGAAAAAATTTTTGCGGCTTGTTCATTTATGTTGAATAATCGAAAAAGTGTACATTTTTAGTACATAAGAAAATTGGCGATTTCTCGACACAGAGGGCACGTAGACGCATGCGGTTTTTTTTATTTTCAATCCCGCTGAAACTTATCGAGAGATTTTTAACCGCTTTGCGCTACGTTGGCTAGATCCTGAGATATTTTTAGTGTGGTTAGTTAGTGCAGATTCGTACTGTAGGTGGCCGGGTTTACGCCATAGTACCAAGGATATATGAGAAAAGAAAAGAACGCTGCATGGCCCGCGCAGATCGATCCCTGTATGGAAACGTCGTCATAGAAATAATCGAGCGAAACAATAATCGATAATAACGCAGAATATCGATAATAATGCAGAATATCCACCAAAAGGAACGCAGGAATATCCACCAAAAGGAACGCAGAATATCCACCAAAACAACGAAATTCATCATCAACGAAAACAAAAACAAAACAATAACAAAACAATCGAAAATGAAAATTCTGAAGAAAATGAAAATTCTGAAAGAAAAGAAAAAAGAAGTCTGAAAGAAAATTCTTTATGTGGAAATTTATTTGGGAGAATCAGATATAACTTTGTGCTGCTAGAACTGTGCGAAGGGGAGAAACAGCGCTCATCAACTGCTGCTACCCAAAATGGCAGCAACGACGGAATCAGCCGTTATGAAGACCCCACCCAACCCATGGCCTAACCCTACCGCCAACAACTGCTCCATCTGTTCCAAAACTCCCCAAACATCCATGATCGTGTGAGGAATCTGCGCGGATAGCAAGGCATGTGTTCCCTGCGCTTTCTCAGCCCTTAAAGATGCTGTTCAAGTAGTATATGCGCCTTTCCAGGGACTCTCCACCACACAACTATAGGCCGGATCGGCGCCGGATCCGGATCCACCCGGAGCCGCCCCGGATCCGTCGGAGCCGCCGACCCGCAGCCGGATCCGCATCCACCGTCGTCGATCCGCAGCCTGATCCGCAGCCACCGATCCGCAGCCACCGATCCGCAGCCACCGATCCGCAGCCCCCGATCCGCAGCCCCCGATCCGCAGCCCCGGATCCGGAGCCGCCACCGCCGCCGCCGCCGATGGATGCGGAGCCGCCGCCGCCGATGGATGCGGAGCCGCCGCTGCCGATGGATGCGGAGCCGCCGCCGCCGATGGATGCGGATCCGCCGCCGATTTCTGGCATACTTGTGTGATGGAGGGTTCCCGTGTCTGACTATGATATTGTAGCACAGTGAGTATTTTCGCATCCACCACCGAGTGTATCCGGCCGGAGCCCTCGCTCTTGTTTATTGTAAACAAAGTGGAACTGATAAACAAGTGAACTGTCCAGCACAGAGCCCTCGCTCTTGTTCACATACAGAAAGTGGAACACTGATAAACAAGTGGACTGTCCGGCATAACAAACAAGTGTCCTACGCTTTCTCCTTCTCTCATGAGCTGTTTACTCTGCAAGTTTTTATCTGCTGTGCATTATTTTGCACCCCTTCTGCGCGCGCTTTTTTTTGCTGGATTGTTTACTTTGCACCTTCGTGCCAACCCCACGCTTGACGTTTTGCACGCGCGTTTAAGGTCTGTCTGCGCGTGCTGTCTGTGTTTTTTGGCAGCACCCCAAGTTTGATGTTTCGCACTGGGTTTGACTAACGTGGCTTCAGCTACACAGAATGTGCAGAATAACACGTATTTTGGACTGACTGAGACCTACAAGTGGACAGGCATCATCAGTGGCAACCAATTTGCCAAACCAACTCTTGGAAGAATGTGAAGGAAGAGAGATTCTCTCTTAATGACTGGTTTTTTTTTGTTGTTCTGGATGCTTTGCGTTTGTTTGAACACTTAAAATTTGTGAAAAAATTTATTTTTACAACTTTACAGAATGCACACTGG
>JASAMW010002323.1:0-17003 GCA_030247985.1 Epsilonema sp. ZAB3_2 | reverse complement strand
GGCTCCATCATTGAACTTACATCCCGAATCTGTTCGCCTCCTCTTCTTCGGCAATGGTGTCTGTTTCTTGGCCGGTGACTTCTTCTGCCTTTCTTGGCCTCCAGCAGCAGGTGTGGTCACTTTCGACGTGGACGGTTGTGTCACAGTTGTCGTCGTTGGTCCCTGGGGTGGAGCAGGAGGCGGAGGAGGCATCAGTTGAGGCGGCTGCTCCTTCTCTGGATGATAGTCACGATAGTGAGCCGCGAGCTGATTTACGGTACGAAAGGATTTGCCGCATCCTTCCACGGAACACACTTGTTCCCTTTTCTGCCATCCGCTGGGTTCCAGCTGGTCTATAGTTCAAACGAGTCACCATGCTACCTTCATTCGCCAAATGGTCAAAGAATGTTCTAGTGTTTAGTGCCAGCATGTAAGGCTGCTTACTCGCTGGTAACTGCAGGACTTCCGTGTAGTAGCGTTTCAGCTTTTTCTTGTGAACGTTGGCCACCTCGTGATGAGTGACGGTGGCTATGCGATTTTTCGGCATCGACCGAACCCAGTTGAATTTCTTATCGGCTAAAGCACCAAGCATATCAACTCTTCCTACTTTCCCAAGGCTCATTCACACTGGAGGCAAATGCGCTTGGCTCGGCATACGCCCTTCCTATGTAGCCGAGTTATTCAGTGGACACGCCAAGCGCAGGTCTCCGAGATGTGAATGAGCCTTCAATCTCCTTCGCACCCCAATATTATTCATTGATCTCCCTCTAAATGTAGGTTCGAGTACCTTGGGTGGCGAGGTCTGTGCAGGCGGCGCGGTCGACGTTGTCTCCTTCCACCTTGAGCCAGGCCTCCCTGCCCACCAGGAACTCCTGCACCGTTCTCTCCAGTTTCGCCGCCTGAGCCGCCGCCACCTCCGCCGGCGTTCCGCTTGCTGCCGCGCCCGCTCCCGCCGCCTGCTCGTCGGACAGCGGCCCGGACTCGGCGTGGGCTCCGCCGTCGTCGTCGACGCTTCCTCCTCCTCCTCCTCTGACTCCACCTCACTCTCTTCTTCCTCCTCCTCCCCCTCTTGCTCGCCTTCGCCGCTCCGTCCCTGACTCATCGTCTGCCACTTCCGCAGCACATACACGTCGCCGCGGCGAAAGGCTATAATACACTACAACATATTCTATCCGCACAGGAAGAAGAATCGATCATTCAAGATCAAAAAGACAGGACAGAAGCACGGTCGAATGGGCACGCCTCATCCATGCGTTTTATTAGCGCAAGAGTCAGAGCATACTCACGTTGACAGTTACCAAACCGTACTGAAGGTCTTGTCTACTATACCGTACGTACAGTACCTACCTGCGTACAGCCACAGGTAGTACTGCTACTGAGGCATGTTGAGTGGAAGTGGAACTGCTTCGCGCGCGTACCTTCGAGAGCTCCTACATGCTGCAGGGCGCGTAGGTGTTCGGAGAGACGATGCTTGATGAATCCTTTGGAGATGCCGACGACGAATCCCCACTCGGAGTGGGGGAAGGATTTGCGACAGGGCTCGCGGTGCATCCCTGCCGTCCTCGTAGCGCAGCCACTCGCCGTACTGCTGCAGCCAGGAGGACTGGAACTTGGCGCGTCCGTACGCGTCCTGCGCCTTCCGATCAGCGTGCATCTGCTGGGGATGCTGCAGTGGCGGAGAAGAGAACAAAAAGTGGAGAAACAGAGGCGTAAATTTGTTGAAACTCATTTTCACCGAAGTCTGAAACCTGTACTGTACTGGTATGAGGAATGAGTGCAGAATTCAGGTTGAGACAGTTCTCTGCAAACTTGCGGTGCCTGTACAGTCTATCTACCGTATTTACCGGTGCATAGCCCCATGGGGGACGGAGAACCCCCCCCAAGCATGGGGGAACCCCCCCAATGCATACCCCCATATTTGGCAAAACATAAAAAATGCCCAGTACATAACCCCCCCATATGCATAACCCCACCCCATATGTACTGTACAGTACCTGAACCTACCTATGTAAAGCTGGTCACATAGTACCCATAGCCACTCCCCACACTCAAGCAAAGATGCCTATAAGCCTGCTTGTGGGCGTATTGTACTAGAATAACCCGTGTTTTTGAGCTCAATTATGCCCTAAAACCCGTGCTTTTGACCAAAAAAATATGCCTCTGCGCACCTCTCAAAAACATAAAAAATGCCCCATGCATAACCCCCCCCCCACCTCAATGCATCACCCCCCCCCCCCCCTATGCATACCCCCGTTATGGAGCCTCTCAATTTTTGCATACCCCCAGGGGCTATGCACCGGTCCATAGCCCAATGGGGGTATGCAAAAATTGAGAGGTCCCATATGGGGCTATGCATGGGGGGGGGGGTGATGGATGGGGGGGGGGGGGTTATGCATGGGGCATTTTTTATGTTTTTGAGAGGTGCGCAGAGGCATATTTTTTTGGTCAAAAGCACGTGTTTTAGGGGAGATTTGAGGTCAATACTCGGTTAGTCTAGTACACTCCACCGCCTAGCAGGCTTATAGGGATCTGAGCTTGGTGTCGGAGTGGCTCTGGGTACCATATGACCAGCTTACATAGGTAGGTTCAGGTACTGTACAGTACATATGGGGGTATGCATAGGGGGGGGGGGGGGGGGTCATATTACTTGGTCATTTTTTATGTTTTGCCAATATGGGGGTATGCATGGGGGGGGGTTATGCATTTGGGGGGGGTTATCTACCGGTAAATACGGTACCCCCATGGGGCTATGTAACTGTATATACGGTAGATAGACTGTACAGGCACCGCAAGTTTGCAATGAACTGTCTTAACCTGAATTCTGCACTCATTCCTCATACCAGCACAGTACACGTTTCAGACTTTGGTGAAAATGGTTTCAACAAATTTACGCCTCATTTTCCCACCTTTGTTTTCTTCTCCGCCACTGCAGCATCCCCAGCAGATGCACGCTGATCGGAAGGTGCGGACGAAGGAGGAGGCGGACCCTTGTCCATTACTTCCACCAGCTCAACCGGACTGGTTCTGCATCTCATATCCTCTTCCTCATCCTCCTCCTCATCGTCATCTTCAGATTGATCTTCCTCCTCCTCCTCCTCTTCTGTCTCCCTGCAATAACACGAAAAGCCCCACGAACATCTTCAAGCGCTGAAACGTGTGCGATGTGCTGTCTGTTTCTGGGGACAATGTAGTGCATTCTGCCGTTTGCTTTGCTAAGTAGCAATCTGACAGCCAACCGTGAAGAAGACCTCTGCCTCTCCGTTGTCCCCTAACATCCTGAGAAAGGTCAAACAGCAAGAGGTTCAGTTGGTCATCCGCATTAGCCTCATCCCTACTCCCTCTGTCGCTACAATAACAAGAGCATTAAGCATTTTTCGATTGTTACTTAGCGATGCGCCCTGCAGGTGTATTCTTTAGGATCAAGCCCCAGTAAGCCTTTCCACCTCTCTCAGAATGTGTACGTTCAGTATATGACTCACTAAAGAAAATTAATTCCTGTGCCCTGCTAAATACAAGTCCTTATCAACAAGGCAAGGTTCCTTCCATAATCCCCATCTGGCCATGTCCAACGGAAAAGTAAATTAATGATGTTGCACCTACAAGAGCAGACGCCAGAACTTCAGCAGTTGCTTCCTTACACGTCTTATAAGATGAACAACACGAACTTCACTTGTGTTTCTTTAGAGTACTACCTGCAACATGTGGCCAAGGATCTAACTCGGCACACAGCCATAAAGATCTTCTTCCTAATAGCCTACACTCTCGTATTTCTCACTGGATTCAGGGGGAACTTTGGCATCCTGTTGGGCATCTGGCAGCGCCACTCCTGGCGCAATCCCGCTAACATCTTCTGTGGCCAACTTGGCACTTACCGAGTTGCTGCTCTGCCATACATCTCTCCCCACGATGCCATGGACTATCATGTTCTCCATGTCCTGGAACCTAGGAGAGACACTGTGCAAGTTGCTGCCAGCGTGTCAGGTTGCTATTGTGCTCGAGAGCAATCTTACCCTTTCTCTTCATAGCTGTGGATCGCTACATGAACATCGTTCGCGGTTACTACCCCATGTCACCAGCCATGATCAGCGTACTACCCCATCGCCAGCGGAGAAGAGGACACGCACAATCTGCCAATAATCGTTCTCCACTATTTTGCGCCATCCTTCTCACTGCAGTCAGCTGGATCATCGCCAGGCTGCTAGCAGACCCCGCGCTGCCATACTGCGCCCTGCACAACCACCCACACATCTGCGCGCGACTCTGTAATACTCAGATGCCAGAGAATATACGGCGCTGGTATGGCAGCTGTCTGGTCAGTGTCCAGTTCGTGCTGCCCCTTCTTCTGATGGCATGGTGCTACTGGCGCATCAGTGTCAAAAGTGCGCCAGGATACCTTTGTGCAGGGGCACGAAGAGCAGCAGTTGCGCTTGGCAGCCACGCACAGACGGCGCCGTGTCATCTGCTTTCTGGCCTGGATGGTCGCCTCCTTCCTCATCTCCTGGTTCCCTCTCACCCTGGTTCAGCAGCTGCGAGACTTCGACGTCAGCCCACTTACATAAGAAACTCAAGAAAGGTTTGTGCTCCTTCTGTGCCATCTCATCGCCATGACCTCTGTAATCTGGATCCCTCTGCTCTACTACTGGAGTAGTTCTGCCAATTTAGCAGATCGCGAGCAGCGGCGTTCACGCGGCCAGTGCACATCTCGCTATCAGACACGGCGTCCATCAGGCAATGCCGCATCCACCACCTCGCGTCGACGTCGCACAGTCTCAGACCAGCTGCCACTCATCACCAGCGGCAGCAAGACTGAACTGATAGCACTCTCCGCCATCAGACGTCCACCAACCCCAGCCGCGAGCAGTCCTGCCTGGTATCCTGAACGCAGAGTCCAGGAAAGGCCCACCGCCAGTTCTGTCCTGCGAACCAGCAGCCAGGCGAATGAAGAGAGAGAAAGAGCTGAGCCCTACCACAAATCCAATTCACCGCACCATCCGAAGAAGCCACCGTGGAAGATGCTGAGCATGTTGTCGAGCTTCATCGCGTTTCTGCGCATCTGCTGGGCTCAGGCGAGAACAAGCGAGAATCAGTGGACAGCGGCAACAGCAGCATGGAGCTGCACTTACAGCGCATCAGTCGAAGTCCGAGCCGAAAGAGACGAAGAAAGCGACAGAGAGAGGCCTCCATCTAACTCAAAGCATTGGGTGGAAGAAATAATTGATCAAGAAGTCTTTACTATCCAGTGCTATCCCGGTGCACCATGCACACTATAGCGAGCCCACCCTGTCTCCTCAACAGTAATTTTCTCCCAAATGCCATCGCCATGTCATGTGCGCATTTTTGTAACAAGCTACTGTGTATCTGGAAATAACGGAGTACTAAAGCAATAAATATGTATAATAGTGCGGGGTATATCGGACCGGGGAAAATTCTAGCCACAATCTACCTCCGTCCTGTTGAGAAGGAGCAAACAAACCTATGTACTGAACGTGGTAGAAAAGAGTGGATATCAGAGGTTCCAGTTTGCCAATCGTTCAAACAAACTGAAGATGTAAGAAGTGGTCTTGAATTTTCCCCCCGCCCCTACGTAATGACCATCCTACCTCTTCTGAGGCGTAGCGGTAGTGGCGGGTGATGCTACGGCTGAGATGGTGGCCGGGGACGTGACGTCCTCTCTGTCCTGCTCCCTTTCTTCCTCTGGCACAGGAGCTGTCTGCATCTTCTCCACTGCAACCACCAGATCCCTGTCCAACGCGCGAGTCCCTCGCTGAGCTGCAGGCGTCGATTTGCGCGGAGGCGACGGAGACTTCAGGGTGATCAGCGGCACATCCTCATCCTCCTCCTCTTCCTGCCCATCTCTGTCTGGCGTCGTATCGCTCTCCTCCACCAACTCGATACCAGGCATCGCTGCAAAGACTGCTATTTATGTACATCATAATTCTAGGTTCTTTTCCCTTCACTCAAACGTAGTCATCCAAGGATGACTTTCGTGCGCACAGTTCTTATGCTTGCGATACTTGCATAGAAAGAGACAAGTAGGGATAGCTATTTATCACTTCCGGCCCAAATTACCTCGACAACCCTACCCTACTATTACCAAATTACTTCGACTACCCTACCCTACTATTACTACTGTATGCATACCTTTCGGAGGAGAGTCCAGCAGCGGACTTTCAGTTATTTTTCCCTCCGTCGACAACTGTCTTCCTTCCTCCTGCTCTGCTTGCTGAACTTGGCTTCGCCTAGTCGACCTTCTCGTGGCTACTACTGTAGGCGGTGTTTCCGTGCTGCCTTTCGATATTCTAGTACTGATTCTCGGCTGTTTGGGCGATGCTGCAGCAACTTCCATCTTCCCCGTCTCCTCCGCTGCTTCTTGCACCATTTGAACGGCGGATCTTCGCGTCATTCGCTGCTGCTGATTCGTCGTGCCTGCAGCTCCTTCTGCTTCTTGACTTACTCTTGCCTTATCCGCTGCTGCTGCTGGAGACGAACCTTTCGCTTTCTTTCTCGGCGGCAAGCCTCTACTTTCTTCCGCCGGTGCATCAGAGTCAGAAGGAATATTGGATGATGGACGACGCCGCTTGCCTCGTCTAGGAGTGGCACTCTCTACCTCTACAGCACCAGCTATTTCGGCTTTCGTCTGCGATCGCGACCGCATTGGCGAACTGACCACTTCAGCCTTCTCTTCTTCCTCCTCAGCTTTCTTCTTCTGAGCTATGGTCAGTCGTCGCTTGCTCAGCATCTGTTTCACGTCCAATGCCGGCTCTTTCTTGCGCGGACTCACCCAGGAAGGTCGCGGTCTCTTGCTCACCAGCGCTTTCACAGCAGCCGGAGGCATCGAAGGAGTAATGGGACGCCGCTGTAGACGCGATCGGGACGACACCTTGCGGCCATCTTCGCCATCGCTTGATGATAACAACTCTGCCGCCAATCCGGTCCCTTCTGCAAATTCATGATCGTAAAACTTGAAGCAGATGTACGAAACTTTGCAGTTCGAAATTCGACTGTGGTGTATGCCTACCGTTGCAAGTATGGTAACAGGTGCATGCATAGTGTAAAGTACGTGTACATATACGTATGACTACCTCGAAGAGCACTTTTTCTTTTGCCGGAAATTTTCTTGCTCAGCTGTGGGTCAAAAATAGGATTGCGGTATTCAGGAACCAGCTTCAAATGCTTGCCAAACGTCCTCACCTGTTTAATAAGCCACAAACACGAGCTAACACATATCCCCCTCTGGCCTAATTAGAACCACGCACACACAGCCAGCCATACGTACTTACGTTGATGTCTTCCTGTTGCATTTCCGCCTGGCTCATCTGGTTGCGTATGTCTCTGCGTTTGGCCACTCGTTCGAAGCCGTCGAAGTAGACGAGATTGAAGGCGGCGCTGGGACTCTGCTCCCTCTCATCCCCATCCACAATCTCCGTCACCCGCGCAGGATGATACCCGCCGAATCCCGGCCATTTCGCCCACACGAAATCCCCAACCTTCAGAGGCTGCAAGCAAACACAATCAAGTCTCAACGACAACCAACTACGCATTGAGAGAGCAAAGTGAAAGCAACAACAAACAACTAAACGTATGTAACAACATTATGGATAGGTATCATCCGTACCTGGTCCGCTCCCGGCTTTCTCTTGAACTGTTCCGCTTTCAGTTTACTACGTCCAATCTGATCCGATGCAGCCAGGATCCAGCGATCGTGTCGACTGTTCCAGTTGTTGTAGTGGATACGCACCGAGCCCTGTATCACGTTTACGTCTGCAATCCTCGCTTCGTACCTGAAATTTGAACAACAACCACCTAGAGTTTCTCGTTCCTTGCATTGCTTCAACCATCAGGCTATCATGTACAAAAGTAGGACTAAGAACGTAAGAACACATACCAGTCGCCGTGATCATCCTGCGCCTTCACAGGTGTTCCACGTACAAAGCGAATGCCCTTGGAGGGTGGAAAGAGCTGTGGACTCAAGCCTTCCGTATGCACTTCCGAAACCTCTTCCTCCTCCTCCTCCTCCTCCTCCTCATGCATCTTTTGCTTTTCCTCCTCCAGTATCTCTTTTGCTTTCTCCACCTTCTCTTCTTGTCTCCTTCCTTTTGTAACGGGTACATCTGTTTCCTCCTGTTCCTCTCCAGGATTCCCGCTCTTCTCCTCCTCCTCCTTCTCCTCTTGCGGAATCCTTTTGCTCATTCCTCCACAGACTGCGAAGAAAATGGACTCTATGGTATCTTCCATCGCTCCTCCCTCCACCCAGTGAGACGGCTCTGGCTCTTCCTCTTGTGGTTTAGACACAGCAGCAGCCACCGTTGCAGCAGTCGACTTCCGAACCCCACTTTTACTCTTCTGCCCTGAGTCTGTCGCTGCCGCGGTGACATCCTTAGTGCTCCCCCTACCGCGTCCGCTACTTCTTCGTTCTTGTTTCGTAGCTGCAACCGAGCCTAGACCTTGAGACACGCTGGAAATCGTGTCAGCGAGAAGGGAATCGCGCTCATTACGTTCTACAGCTGCTGTGTCAGCAGTCAAATTAGACTCTTCAGTCTCATCTTTTTCATCTTGTTCTCTGACTTTTTCTGCAGCTGCTTCACCAAGTGAAGTTACACCTTCTTCTTCCTTTCCCTCCTCAGGTTCAGCACTGATTTCTGCACCGCTATCTCCGCTAGCAGTATCCGTACGATCCGATTCTACCTCACATACAGGCTTCTCTTCCTCCTCATCTTTGAACTCGAATACGTCTGCCTCCTCAGATGGGGCTTTAGTTTTAGTGACATCGTCGTGAGCTTGGTCTTGCTGTTCTACAGAATTCGTGGCCGCAGTCTGCTCTTGATGAAACGGCGTTTCTCCTTCGTCGTCTTTGAGAGCAGTTGGCGGAGATGTTTCTCCACTCTGAGGAACTTCAACTTCCTCCTCTTCCAAATTGTCCATTTTCCACTAGAGTTTTGCTACATCTGCGGCTGAAGATAATATTCTTCCGTGGCTTTTCAAGCTGATGATGGTGTAATGGATCTGAGCGATGGAGTTCAGTCTGGTAAGATGGTATGTACGTTCCAAACGGACAACTTCGATGATGCTGGCTGGATGCTATGCTATGCTAGACAGTCTCCTTTTCAATTCAAGAGGTCCACGCGTGAAAGTCCGACTCCTGCCGACGCGCCCGTAGAAAAAAATAAAAAAAAGAATAAAAGGGCGAAAAATGAGGAATTTTTCGGAATCCATTAACCCCCCAGGGGGGGGGTCAAATTTAAAAAGGATTTTTACTATCGTAATCTACGGTAAAGAAAGCCATATCTTCTGTCCATCTTTCTCCGCGAATTTGCTATTTTTCCAGAGATAGAATCAATTTTGCTGTTTAGGCCTCTTCAGCCCGCTGGCACAAGATCGAACGTAGAACCTGTGGGAATGAATGGCGCAGGCTGCCCTCGTAAATTCTTATGGCCGACCCTTGTGGCTACCTGTTGGGCATAGTGCCGTTGAAATAGAAGGAGGGGCAGTTTGCGCCTGGAAAATTTTGTACATGGTAGGCTGTAGTTCCCTATGTAACTTGCTGTTTTGAGTTCTCCTTATTACCTGCTGCGTCTGTAGAGCAACTATTCGCCTTTTTCCATGCTTCCGCGCTCTATTGCCGCATAAATCTTTTTGGACTCTTCTATTTCTTCCTTTTTCTCCCAGTTTTTTTCTTCAAAAAGCAAAGAAAAAGAAGTCGGGGTGAGGAAGGGGAGAACGGCAGGGATGAAGTTTAGGAGAGGGTGCTTCTCTGCAAGGATGGGGCAGCGGAACAACCGGCGCCACACAGACCCAAGGAAGGGGAAATGGTCGGAGGAAACTAGCCTATTATACGTGAATTTTTTCGCCGTCGTCTGACGCACCATTTATGTGCGTGGAAAATTGATTTCGAAGTTTATATGATAGGGTCTATTGTTTTCCCTTTTTTTCGTCGTCGTCTGAAAAGCAAAGTTTCATAACCATTTACAAGACAACGCAACATTTGCAAAAAGTCCAAAATAAACAGGAGACGGGTAAATCGTGGTCATCAGACTGTCCAGACCAACATAGCATAGAACGCAATAATCCACAACAACAATTCAAAATCGAACAAATTTACTCAAAATATGAACAGAGCCTAATAAAATTGCATTGGCACATAGCACCACTCAGCACTCAAGGCACACGCCACAAACACGTATCAAAGTACTAATCAGAAAATAGAACAACATCTGCAAAACATGTCAAACAAAGACGGAAGACGGGTGAAAGTTGCGGTTGTAGTTCAGATATCCTTTGGAACGGTAGAGATTCGCTCTTTCCTTTCGTACATCTCTCTGTCTGTCGGCAAAATTATCTCGTATTCTTCAGCTTTTTGAAGAGCTTTCAATGCCAGCTCCTTGGACTTGATTCTCGCCGGATCTTCCATCTTGGAGATGGCAACCAACATCTTTAAAAAAGCGTTAGATGCAGACATAAACTACGTACGGAAAACTGACTGCTTGTGATCCGAACGTAAGGAAACGAATGCAGCCTGCCTATACTTACTTCAAAGAGTTCGCTTTGCATCATCTTAGCTGCCACGTCATAGCTGGACTCGATCATGTTCAGTATGCAGAGCATTCCGCGATACTGCAACTCTGGATCTTCGCGCACGCTCATCTCCTTGAACAACTCCAACCACGAACCAAGCTGCAGCAAAAACAAGCACCATCTAACTTACACAGCTATAGAGCCTGCTTGCTAGAGGTCTATGCAACAGGCAACCCATAATGCACCACAAGAGCAAGGGGCAATGCAATGCATGCCTTTCGAAACGCACGGTTATTCTCTGCTCGGACACGCAGGCAGATATCGCTGCAACATTCTCCTATACGTACGTACGCATACACAGTGCATACCTCATTGGTGATGCGAATGCAGGCGTCCTTGCTGTGGGCGGTGAGTATGGCGAGTCCGGCGGTGGATGCTTTGGCCAGTCGCTCGTCGTCTTCGTCCGCTGCGTAGAGGACCCAGAGCTTGAGTCGGTCTGTGGTCTTGACCAGCTGCGCCTCTCTCGCCTCCTTCGCGTGCACCAGATTCATCAGCAGTTCCGCGGCAGCCGCGCGCAGTTCCGCGTGATCCTGCATGAACCAGTACTCCTCGATACGCGGAAACGCCCGCTCCGCGCAGATTCGCCTCCTACACAGTTGAAATACACCTCCCTACGTGCCCATGATAAGAGTGAGCAAACTGAACAACGGAGGGCCTTCCATTAACCCCCTTCGTAATCCCAGGAGTCCGCCTGTCCGTAGCTACCTGGCAAACCCCGTCCGTAGACGGGGCAAACCCCGTCCGTAGACGGGGTTTTACGAAGGGGGTTAACTTAACCCGTTTTTGGTCAACATGATTCACTTTTAGTTCAGACAGCTGTTGCCAGGGTTGATCTCTCATGTCAATACTGGTGATTGATGAGCATAATATCAATCATTTGAAACATTAGCCAACGTTTCCATTCTTTCCAAAGAAAGAAGCTTTTATTTTCCGCCTTCGGAATAAAATGATTTAGTTTTGGCAGCAGCTACATACCCAACAAATCAACGATATGGATACTGGTGAATATTTATCAATTCCATGAAACATTAGCCGAAGGTCCCATTCCCTCATTTACCAATCACTTCTCCTGTATCCAAGTACCAACCAACCAACATGTTGCACCCTACCTGACAGCGTCATTGATGGACGCGAGATTGGTGAGCGCCAGCAGGGCCTCGTAGTTATCCAGGCCCTTCTTTTCCACGTCCAGCTGCGACATGAAGGGACGCACGAGTTCGAAGTATCTCTGGCCAGGAAAGGCCATTTCCGGATTGCTGGTGATGCAAATGCGGGCCAGGCCGCGACCAGCGTGCATCTTCCCGTGATCCGTGCCCTCGAGCGCCAGTTTCAGCAATAACTGCAATATTGCCCACATCACACCAATAAGCCAATAGTTTGACTGACTACGGAACTGGTCACTACCACACAGACTGAAATGATCTTATACCTTTGCTCCACCTTCAGATACCACCTGACCACGATGTTTGGCGTCTCTCACAAAAGCGCACAGTGCTCTGAAGTAAAACTAAGCATTATTTTCACGCCCCAACACTTCAAATAGCAAGATTACGATCCATGGAAAATATCGTCGTAGCCACAATACAGTTCCATCAAGTCAAAGGTACCTACGTATATGTGAACTCACTGAACTCCATGTGTACGTACCAGTAGGTGACATCTTTTGCTCATAAGGATTCTTGCTGGCCGTTTGCATTCATGGTAAAAGTGATGAACAACGTGATGGCATGTTGGTTTTTACCCAACGTTCTAAGAGTACCACCTGATGATGCTCCAAGTTTAGTGGAGCGAAACGTTGTGGAAGTAAAATAGTTTTACCATCAACAATTACCCTGGTCTGACCCGTTGTTCATCACTTTTACCATCCTTTGCTCACCTGGCTAAGAGCTCTTTGCACTGATGGCTTTGCGTGTTGGAGATGGCGACACAGGCGGCGGTGGCGCCTTCGCTCACCAGCATGGCCACTCGCTGCTCCACAAACTCGTCCGCCTCCTTCGGATGTTCCTCCGGCACGTGATGCTTGGCGAATTGGGCCAGCTTCACCATCTCAGGCTCCGCCTCCGGCTTATCGTAGCTGTTGGTCAAGTTCACAAAGATCTGCGCTACGCCGTACACGCACAACGGCCCTGCTTCCTGCAAAACATACACAGACACGTACGTAAGTCCAGTGCCTATGTACGTACGTATATAGTACGTTCAATGCATGTTGCACGTATGTACATACGTACTGTACATACCTTAGCCAACTCCACTAAAGCGCGAATGACAGTAGTGTCTTGCACCAGCCAATCTTTCACATCGGCGTCCAAGGTCAAATAAGAAAGACCCTCTGCTGCCCAACGACGCACATCATTGTCACAATTGGACACCAAGAAACTGCAAAAATAACAGTGGATCCATGTTATACTGCGTACGTTACGTTCCCATTGCATATTAAGATACTCGTGAGTCGTGATTTCTCATTACTTTTTGCAGGCCTGAGCAAGTTTCATTGCAGATCCCTCGGCCATTGGCTTCCTACTGACATCAGTACCGCCGGATGCGGCACACTTGCAGAGGCCCACCAGAGCTCGCGCCCTTATGCTATCCTTATCCGACTTGTACAAAGCGGTAAGCACGGGAATTCCCTGTGCGATGATGGCAGAACAGCGCTCCCTCTTGCTCGCAGTGCTCACTATCAGCTCCACGGCTATGCTCTACAGAACCAAGATGCCAGTACCTAATCTTCGCATGGTCCACACGTGTAAGACTGAACCTATGTAGTCGCGAAAAAACGTGTTGTGAAGAGTACGCGTGTAAAGTATACCTGGTGGAAGTGATCGTTAGACCTGGCCATTTCCAGCATCATTTCAGTGATCGCATTATGATCACCCAATAACGTCATCGCAACTTCAAAGGGACCCTAAAATGTGAATGTCATTCAAATAACTTTGACGTTAGAACAGCCAAGCAAGCAAAGTACGTAGTAGGATACCAAGCTGCAACATGTGCACAACTTTCTTTCAAAGCGATGCAACAAACCTCGAGCATTGTTGTAAGACAAGCGCACAGCTCCACTCTCGCTTCTGGTCGCGTATCTCGCAGCTTCTCCCTATAAAAGGCAATCAAGCTCAATCAACACCGAACTGGCAACATTCCATTACAGTGAGTTAGCGAAAGTGCGCTCACAAGATAAAGTCCTTGCATCGATCGGCGTACATGCCTCGCTTTTCATCGAACACCATATCATCATACACCTTGGACATGCAGATAGCCAGATGTGCACGCGTGTTCGCCGTTACAGGCACGCGACAATGCTCGGGAATATTGCAGGCCGTCTCCAACAGTTTGCCCAGTCCTGCAATAACACACCACTACGTGCATAAACGCTACCCAAACAGGTGTGTGCCTTTACAATATATACAACTAACATAAACATATTATATCAGTAGGAGCGCGCATAGTAGTACTGTACCTCTGATATCGACAAAGTTCCAGGAAAATCCCCTGGGCAGTCCATTGTCCATGTGACAGATATTTTTGGTGATTAGATCAATGCTGGCCTCTCTGGCTCCGGCGCATACAGCTGCATCCCCCAGCATATCCTCCAACTCCGATATCAGATTCGTCAACGTCACCTTGTTCTCTGCAAACAAACAGTAAGAACTCCCCATGTCGCGTTACACGTACAGTACAGTACAGTACAAAGTAATACCTTACTATAGTCTGGCCAGCAAGAGTTTGGCATGGCATTCAAGGCGCGTTGCGTAAATTGGATTTACAAATGCGGATTTCTGTCCATGCTTCGTGTACTCCTATTTAGCAAAAGTACATGCAAACCACGCAGGACGACTTGAGTCCCATGCCAAACTCTTTCTGGCCAGACTATAACTCAGTAGGCAAGCACATAGGCCTACCTGGGTACTGTATATTATGTATGTACATGCATTCTTTGGGCGGTCACTGTACTGTATACTGCAATATGATGAACGTGGTACTATGCAAAATGCATGCGCATCACACACTGGTGCATTTGTCCGCATCGGGTTTGACGTCATTCTTGCGGTTCATGCCCGCCAGCGCATTGAACACTCGCTGCACCAACAAAGCCGCAGCCCGCGCAGCACCTGGCCTGTTCATCAGTCGCACTACGCCACCAACACCCAATGTGTCCAACAGAGCCAGCGCCTAAAACACCACCAAGCATACACATACTGTACAACGTGCGCACATACAGCATCACCAACTGATTGTTCCCCTCACTTTGCGAAGACCTACTGCTACTCTATACAGTACGTTACGTAATTCCATAATGCGTGCTCGCATTACTGATTGACGGTCTGTATGTGTGCATGTAGTGGTCGTGTAAACTGCAGCGATGTCCTCCTGTTCCAGGCTACAGTTGTGTACGTATGGAAATCGAACAAAAGCGTATGTACTCTGTTTTCGTCTTTGGCTAATTCGTCCAGCACTCTTTGAGCCGCCACCACCAAGCTGCTTGATCCCTCCTCCTCCTCTTCTCCTTCCTTCTCCTCCGTCCCAGCTGTAGTTGCTTCTTCACTGGATATCAGATCTAGCAGTCTGGGCACAGTCCCTCCCTGCCATATCAGAGCGGCTCCTGTCGACTCGCGAGCCAACACCAACAGGTTGTTCATGGCCTCAAAAACACACATACACGCGCCATCCAACAGCACTGCTGCTGACGCAAACAGAAGAAACATCCATTGTAACTGATATACACACGTAGCACGTACAGTATGTGTACATGCGCATGTACGTACGTACAGTATCATGTAACGTACAAGTGCGCCTGCCTCCAAACACAAATCGCATTAGGCCGAATAGCGGGACGGCCGACCATTCATCACTGACACTCTTGGGACAGAGACAAGAAAAGAAAAGAAAAGAGAACGCACAGGGTAGGCGAAGCCCCATAGGAGGAGTCGGTCCAGCCACAGTACACGCAGCCAAGTGACGAAGGCAGGAAGAAGAAGGAGAACACCACTTAATCATGGAACAACTCAGAGAAAACTGCGACTCTCTCCCTAATTTATCGAATGCTACGCGCATACGTACCACTTGCACAGTAGCCCCGTTCCCAATGTACGTATGCGCGTACTTGGACGTAACGCGGAATGAGTGCAGTAAGCGTGCTTCCTAGATGCGATATTAACGGGCGAGTCGGCAGCAGACTGACCAATTACGCTCGGATTTCACTCGGCAGGAGGTCAGCAGGGATTTATGGTGACACCCCCTAAAGCGCTTCTCCTATGCACCAGCCACTTACTGCACGTATACACATAGTACATGGCTTACATACCGTCCTGTAAGAGACGACGCCGTTTAGGGAGGGATGGATTGCTCTCTGCTCTGCAGTGTGTCATGTTTCAATACCTGCACTCTCTTTTCTTGGTCGCCTCCATGCTTTGCCTCGTCAAAGATGTATTCGGTCATCTGCTGGACTCGGTTCTCGGTCGATGCGGCTTCCTTTTGCTACAAAGTATTACAATACCGTACACATACTGTATATTGGTACACTCTTACACGTACGTGTACATACTATAGATTATTGGGGCATAATGCAATTATTATTCCAAGTGCCTTTTGTTGGGCAGCGATACTCAATCGTTTCAAGCTCTCCAGCACCGCCTTATTGGTCTTGTCCAAGGAAAGCGCAAACTTGGCATCTTTGAAAGCATCGGCGATGTTGCCCTGTTCCTCTCTCGCTTGGCTTCGTCGAAACAGAGCTTTCACATCTACCGGTTCCAGTTCCAACGCTAAAACAGATTGTCAAAAATCATCTGCATGCAGATACTAAAAAGCTTCACACGTACAAGTTTTGCACACATGCTCACCTTGATTACAGTCTCTTTCTGCGGCTGCAAAGTCCTTCATCTTCAAATGGACAGCGGCCCTATTCTTGAACAGCGCAGCCTTCACCGATTTGTCAGTAGGCTTCAGTTTGAGCGCCTCGCTGTATCGATCGACGGCCAGTTGGTAGTCGCCAGCTTGAAACTTGGTATTTCCCTCCTCCTTCAATCTCACTATCTCATCCATAGCTGCTGCCTACTTCCTTATATTATTCCGCTATCTTCGCTTCAGTGCACGGAGCGAAAAGGAAATTAGTTGACGGGGCATTCTTCTTCCCTGGTGTCTAGGCGGTGCGTGGGTCACCTCTTGTCCATCCAAGTTTATTATATGCTGGCGACGAAAGACAATAAAGCTCTCTCATGCGAAAAGCTGACGACAAACCAATCAAGGACGTCTAGCCAGTCCAACGGTGAACGAGCGGAGCTAATCAATAGCAGCTTCAACGCTAAAATACGTACCAAAAAGAATAGTTTCTCACAGCGGTAGTAACCCTTGTAACTTGTGCGGTGCGTGGTGTATGGGTGCAAGTTGAGTTGTAAAGTTTCTCGAAGTTTCTCAGCAAAGAAAACCAGGAGCTTACAATGCTCCTCCAAAAGCTTCAG
>JASAMW010002322.1:0-17098 GCA_030247985.1 Epsilonema sp. ZAB3_2 | reverse complement strand
CTGGTATACCTTCCTACGTGTAGGCTATGTATGTATTGCAAAGTACTTTGCGGATTACCGCCCCAACTTTGTACTTGCGTACGTAGGCAAACCGCAGAACACAGCGTTGCAGCCGACAAAAGCCCCACACAATACACAATAGATGCCGCTTGTCGCTGGCTCAGTAGACGTAGACAGACACTGAGTCCAGTTTATTATTGTTATTTGGGTGGGTCGCGCAAGAGATCCCCCCCCCCCCCCCCCCCCCCCCCCCCCCCGACGTCAGCCGCTAAAGTCTGCTGGACCGTGTGGGCGGGCTAATGCGCAAAGTTTTTGTCGGGCTCCATGTCAAAAGTGTTTGGGGATTTTTTTAAAACTTTGCAAAACAAGCTTAGCCAGGGATTCTTTGGCATAACGCACGGCTGGTCCGCAGTGCAATGTGCATAAATGTTTGGAAGGCAAGGCATTGGAACTGATCTAATCTTAGGTAATAGGTACTAACTAACCTCAGGGTGTAGAATTTTTGTCACAAGTTGATGAAATGTTGCACTACATAGGATTTGCTTGGCTTGGGTATTGATTGGGTATGTCGATAGTACCTGACCTAGGTACGTAGAGTAGGGTAGAGTAGATGAGAGTATGTTTGGTTTACTACTGTAACTGTAGTACATAAATGTATGTATGTACGTAGTACATAATCTTTAGTGGTTAGTTAGAGCGAAACTTGTAGCATTTTCGTTGTAGCCATCGTCAACCCCTGCGCCCTGGGTCCACCCCCACCTAGCCCATCTGGTGGTCCAATCGTCTGCAGCCCTATGGCCATGAATGTCTGCCCACCTGGCTTCTGGTGCCACATTGGAGCCACTCCAGAAACCACAACTTGCTGTCCAGGAGGTCTTGTTAGCCTTGGTTTTGGTGTATTAGTCCAATAATCTGCATTACAATACATAGAGTAGTGTAGTCTTTCTTTCTTATGCATGATTACAGCTGGAAACCCATGCACCATGCCTCCAGAGTCTGGTCTTGGTCCAGCAGCGATTCCTCGATTCTTTTTCGACCCCACAGTCGGAGCCTGTAAACCCTTCAAATATCTGGGCACGAAGGGCAATCAGAATAATTTTCTAACTGCAGAAGCCTGTGTGGTGGCTTGCAGACGTGAGTACCTAAATAGCTAGATGAGCACCAAGTTACAAAATATCAATTTGTTTGGGTAATGGTTGTCTTTTGAAAAAGAAAAACGTTATTATAATAATCTTGTTCTGGTTTGTTTCAGCGTTTGAAAACCCCTGCCCAACACCGGTGGTGCCTGAAAATGCAGTCGCCTGCGCTCCACCTGGTCTCAACCCATCGCCTTGTCCACCTGGGCTCTGGTGCCATCTGGGAGCTACTCCTGCCACAACGATGTGTTGCCCTGGAGGTAAGAAATGAGTTGGTGCTGATGAGGAGTGGACAGTGTTATGCATCTTGCCTTGGTATTTACTATCGTGACCAGTCTACTTTTGACACATACAACAAGTGAGTTTTAGCGTGAAGAAATTTCCTAAACACCTAACGATATTGCGAAAGTTGTGTGCACATTTTATTGACATGCGTGGGTCAGAAGTTTCTGCTCGCCTTGCTTTCTTCCAGCTATTACCAATGTGTGTGGCTTAAAGGTCAACATTGGCTCTGGCAATGATTCCCTGAGCCGATGGTACCATGACCCTGATGATGGTCTGTGTGGCACTTGCAAGCTGTTTACCTACAAAGGCCGCTTGGGAAACCAAAATAACTTTCTAACCCAGCTTCAATGCCAAAGTGCTTGTCCTTGTAAGCTTTTCCTCACTCTTTCTGGAAGCTTTCTATTATTGCAATTGCTCAATCTTCTCACATGTTACTACATACTGTGTGCATATTGTGTGAATTGTACTTCTGTCAAGCTTGTGTGAACCCTTGTACAAATGGTAAACCATTGAGGGGAGATAACAAACGCCCCAAACAATGTTCTCCAACTTCCAGATGTCCAACAGGCCACTACTGTCACATTGGGGCTGCAAATGACACCACTGTGTGTTGTCAGGGCAGTAAGTTTTCACATGGTCTTTTTTCATACACACTATAACGTTTCTTCTGCTTTATCCCAAAATTTCACTGTGCTTCTCATGACAGCAGCTGTGATTTGCAGCTAACAAACCATGTGTTCAGAAGAAGGTTACTGGCTCTGGAACTGAGAAACTGTCCAGATGGTACTTTGACAAGGAGAAGGCTATGTGCAAAAAGTTTTCCTACTCTGGCCTTAGAGGAAATGAGAACAATTTCCTGTCCAGAGAAGATTGTGAACTGCTTTGCTTCAGTAATAAATAATCCTGCCTCTTTTTGAATGGCCCCTTTCTTTATGCCCCAACTGTCATTTACTTGTATGAAGAAAGAGCTTTTTTCCAGCTGAAATTAACCCTTGTGCTTCTGGTGATGCACTAATGGTGAGAGGACGCCATCGACAGTGCTCTCCATCTGTCCCCTGTCCAACCAAATACTGGTGCCACATTGGTACTAATGGAAATTCTACAGTGTGCTGTCCTGGGTGTAAGAATGCTTGTGCTATTGCTCGCTTTTCCTGAATTTTGCAAAGGCACAACAGACAACACTGACATTTAGCAGTTCTAAATTTTTAGCTGCCTAGTTTCGCTATTGTAATGTCGCGACATCTCTATTTTCTATATTTTTATTTTCAGAAACTGAACTGCAAGTGCAGTCAGCAATGCATAACTCTTACATTTTAGCTACAAATCCATGCCAATTGCCTCTGACCACTGGAGAAGGGCCATCAAGCATCCCCAGGTGGTTCTTTGACCCAGCAATTCCAGCCTGTCTGCCATTCAACTATCGCGGCTTGAAGGGCAACCAAAATAACTTTCTTACAAAGGCTGACTGTGAAACTGTCTGTCCTGGTTGGTAACACTCACTGGATTTTTTATGCTGCTACTATCTTTACATTGCCAAACGCACATCAAATTGACATTTCTCATGCTTTATTGCTCAACTGACTTTCACTAAACTGCTCAGCTGCTTGAGTGTATGGTTTTTGTTCACTAGTTTCACAGTTTCAGTTGTTGTTAACCCATGCCCAGTTGGAGAGCCAGTAAGGGAGCCAGGTGGGCGATTGGTGCCATGCTCACCTGCCCAGCCGTGCCCACCCAGCTACTGGTGCCATTTGGGAGCTGGACCAGAGACAACTACATGTTGTCCTAATGGTTTGCATACTGACAATTTCTGTAATATCGGGTAATCTCTATTGGAAATGTGTTCAGTTTCACGGTTTTCACATCCCGTGCCCTGGTGATTAGTCTTCTACAAGATTAATGACTATTTTTTGATTGTTGTTGCAGCTGGTAATCCTTGTGGGATGCCACGATTGGAGGGTGTGCCAGGTCGTATTCCAGTAAGCCTGAATCGATGGTATTTTGACCAGATCACAAGACGCTGCCAGCCTTTTGTCTACCTGGGCCTAAAGGGAAATCAAAACAATTTCCCCACATTGGAAAGCTGTCATCAAGCTTGTCAAGGTCAGCGCTGACAAAAAGTGTCCTCAATCACAAATCACATAGTCTCAGCACGAACAATGTAAATACAGTACAACATAACAAAAAGGTTGCGTTCTGAAGCATACAAAGGATTTCATTTTGCAGAAATTAACCCTTGTCAGCCACCAGATGCGCCTTTTGTTCAGCCTGGAAATGGCTACTTAAAGTGCCAAGGTGGTCCACTCACCAGCAACTGTCCACGCACGCATTTCTGTCTGGTTGCTGCAGAGCCTGCACTATCAGTGTGCTGTCCCAGTCATGGTAAAAGCTGGCTGAATCGAGTTTGGTTGGCTGAATTGAAATATTGAATTGACCCAGAAACACAGCAGTTGTTAGCTACCCCAGATTTTACCATACCTACCTATGTACTGTACATACTGTGTATCTACATATGTACATACTGTACCTACATAGGAAGCAAAGTTATGTGTTAAGGAAGCCCATGCGATCAGCCACAGGTGCCAGGAATTGGTCCAGCAACCTTGCCCAGGTGGTCATATGACACTGCCGCAGATGAGTGCCTCCAGTTCATCTACAGAGGTCTACAGGGGAACAGCAATAACTTCTTGTCTTTGGGGGAGTGTGAAGACACCTGCAGCCGTAAGTAAAATGAAGCAAAGCCTCTGTTATTTTACCACTCATAATTTGCCAGATCTCTCCTCCTTTTGAATTATTTTGTACCATATTAAGTCTGTCTTTCAGGTTTCAAAGGCTTTTGCCCTCATGGCAAACCAGTATTGATTGATCAGGAACCTCAGGTGTGCAGTGTTGAGACAGTTTGCCCACAAGACCATGTGTGTCACATCAATGCATCACCTCAGATGTCAGTGTCAGTGTGCTGCCCTGCTCCTGGTACCTCCATGTAGATGCATTCCATGCTTACTTTTCTATGTCAATTATTAGCATGTAATCACCAAAACTGATGTGTATGTACTAGATAATTGAAGGCAGAATATGCAATGATGTCCTGTGAGTGATCACTGTTTTAGCAAGCTTCTGCTTTGCTGATCGGGATCCAGGGCCTTGTCAAGGCAGTGAAAGACGATACGGTTATGAACCCAGCACAAACACATGTGTAGAGTTTAGGTACGGTGGTTGTGGTGGCAATTTGAACAATTTTAGATCTTTAGAGAAGTGCACAAATATTTGTTGCAATCAGTTCTGATGTGTGATATGATTGAATTGCATTGGGTAGATTTCTTGGTGGTGAAGATATTTATTTTCTGCCAGTTTGTTTGCTACAGCACAGTACATAAAGTGATATCATGCAATGAGCGTTATTCACTAGCAGTATAATTTCATTTTCCTTTACAGAATAAAAAATATTGCTGATGAGGGTAAAGATAATAATTATTTTAGTGAAGTAAGTACAGTATATACGTACTATGTCTGTCTGTACTACGCAAGGTAATAGTAAGCATTCAAACAGTTCGCAGTAATGCCACATTATGTACATAACATACGTAGGGTACTATGGGGTAAACCCGGCCATGGGAAAATCCGGCCGCCTAAGCTTCAGGGCTGCATATCTCAGGAACCAATGGACCGATTGAGACAAGTAGGATACCAATCGATTCCTTGAACTCTCCTCTTTCAAATGAGCTAATTGGCATGTCATTTGCTGAAACATCAAGCTTACGGGTTCACGTTTTTCAACAGAAGGTCGAAAATGACCAAACTTTAGACGTTGCGCAAAAACACCCTGTATGTTATAAATGAACACCCGGTATGTGTGGGGTAAGGGGACATGGTACCCGACCCCCAGGCGAAGTTTCAACCAATTCGCCCAACTGGTACTGGAGATATGGCAAAAAACAATTTTAGTACTTAGTGGGGTAAACCCGGCCACCTAACTCCTGTACTAAAGTATAGGGTAAACCCGGCCACCTCATCAGCGCAAACTACTGCCATCCTAAACGGCTGCCATATCAGCGCGCAATCAATTAGGAAAGTGCGTTCAGCTAATCTAACAATATTTTCTTGTGTTTTCTCAAGGGAAGAGACGTTCCTGCAAATTGTTAAAAATTCTCTGGGTGGCCGGGTTTACCCCCCAGTACTGAAAGATTAGTTGACAGCAAAGTAGCCCATTCACACCATTTTTTACCTACCTAAACTATCTAGCTGACTAATTGGTAGCTGCTGTCCATGGTAATTGCTTATGCTTCTTGTCTAACACACCATACTGATAAAACATAGCCTGGGCAGTCTCAAATTAGACAAAATCATGGGTGGCCGGGTTTACCCCCAGTACTAAGAGATGAGCTGTCAATAGAGTAGTCTCATTCATGTCCTTCATGCATCGGAAAGAAATTTTTTAATTTCTTATTTTTGTAACTACTCGCGTTGGGAATAAGCTTGGCTTCCATCTTGAAAAAAACTGCCATAAAAATTTTGCTTGGCCAGCCTAAAAACGGCCTATATCTTAGGGGGCCGGGTTTACCCCCCACGGCTCGTGTTTTAGCAACAGACAAAATTGACCATAACTCTCTAAAGACGTTCAGCAGTGGAGTCAAACTTGGCACGTTTAACTAAGGCCTTAATACCACGTATATTATGCCATGTGATTTGTTTTGGTTCAGGCATTGGTTCCTGAGAACTGCTTGGGGGGCCGGGTTTACCCCATACTACCCTATATAGGCATACATACAGTACCTACATACAAACATACAAACAAACACCGTACATACCTACATTCCTTTCCAGCTCCCAATCCTGTTCCATTCTAGTCTGATCTGCTCCCTCCCATCTCACATCAATCTTATACCAAAAAATAGTTTGCTTCAACAAATAAAATGAGAAAACGCGGGAAAATAGTCAATAATGAACAGATCCTAGGACTCTATACACAGATCAGCAAGCAGTCAGATCAAAGTTCTTTCGATGTATCATTACTGTCAAAATAGGAATTATGCGCATGCGAACCATGACGAGGCGGTTGCCTGGGCATGAATGCTGCCAGAATGTCCACTGGAACGGGGAACACGATGGTGGAGTTTTTCTCTGCTGCAATGTTCGATAGAGTTTGCAAATGACGCAGCTGCAGGGCTACGGGTGACTCAGCAATCACATCCGCAGCATCTCTGAGGGCTCGGCTTGCCTGGTGCTCCCCTTCTGCTGCCACAATTTTTGCCTGCGAGTAAGAGAGGATTTTTAAAATGAGACTCTTGTTTGGTCCTCTATGAGAGGACATCTTTAACATAATAAACAATCATGTGTGTACTTTACTTTTGCTTCCCTAGATGCTTCCGCTTCTGCTGCCATAGCACGGGTAAGCTGCGGGGGCAAGCGAACGTCTTTTACTTCAACACGCTCAACCTTGATGCCCCAGTGATCTGTGCCTTCATCTGGAAGAATTATTAAACTGTTAAAGGTGGGGGTCACATAAAAATTAAACATCTAACCGTGGTCACGCTTGCTTTTTTTCTTACCCAAAAGCTCCAAGACGATCCGAGCAATGCCTTCTCGTTCAGATAGCATTTCTGTCAGCGTTTTCATGCCCAACGCATTGCGCAAAGTGGTTTGTGCCAGAAGTTTTGTAGAATAAATGGCGTCGTCTGCATTATTCACGGAAGCAATAGGATCCGATGTACGAAAGTAGACAACAGCATCCACAGAGACAGTCACGGAATCCTAAAAAACTGGAGGAGCCTAATATTATGTTTAGATCGCCGAATAAAGCAAAACACCAAATAAATGAAAATGAAACTATCCCGTAAAGTGTAGGTTTGGACATTTTTGTCCATTTGTCAAGATGAACTCCTCAAAGCGGAATGAAATTTTTTGACTACTTCGGGCTCTTTTTCAGAGTGTAGTAGTCAATTTTTTTGAGGGTTTCAGTTGGTGAAGTCGTCAACTTGTGAAGACTTTATTTTGTTTTTATTTTTTGAAGATCTAAAGCAAGCACCTACTCTTGAAGATTTCACTCAAACTATCACTTCTCCCTAAACTCTTTCAAAGCGAAATCTCAATCGGTGACTACTTCACTGAAAAAAACAAAATAAAGTCTTCACTTTTTGACGACTTCATTTTTACCGAAAATGAAGTCTTCAAAATTTTTCATCAAAAACTGGAAAACAGCAGAGGTGGTCGAACTTGACGACTTCATGCAAAAATGAATGAAAATCAAAATGAAACCCTCAACGCCCAATTTGACGACTTCAGCACTGCCGTTTTACGGGCTATTCATCCTTGTTAGCTGCATAACCTTTGACAAAATCTCCTGTGGTGGCACCGCGTAGGTGACTTCTCTCAGATCAATTTTCCGGTAGCTGTCGATGCAGGGAATGATGAACACTATGCCAGGCCCCCTGGCCAAACCTGGCAGCAGTCTTCCGATGCGAAAAATTACCACCCTCTCGTATTCCTTGATCACTTTTAGGCAGAAGAACATGGACAAGGGAAAAGTGAGTATGATGAGCAGATAGGATAGGATGGTTAAGAAGCAGCTGCAGATCAGGGCGAGCTTGTCCATGTCTGCTGGAGAAGGTGGCGTTATTGTGAGTTGCTGCTGCTGCAGCCCTGCAGGTGCAGTCAGGGGCTCAGTTTCGTCGCTATTCTTTGGGAAAATGGTTGCAGAATTTCGTCGAGAAATCAGACGACAGGGGTACAGATAGGGGCACACCTATATACTAGGTAGGGTACTGTGGGGTAAACCCGGACACGGGGGTAAAACCGGACTCCTGATAATCTCAGCAACCATACAACCAATTGAGACAAGTATTTTGGCAATCGATTCCTTGAACTCTCCTCTTTCAAATGAGCTACTAGTTCATCATTTGCTGAAGCGGCAAGTTCAGAAAAACTTAGGTGTCCGGGTTTACCCCGTGTCCGGGTTGGCCCCACAGTACCCTATGTATTACGGTATTACTATTACCAGGGGTCTCTATCCACGACTTGCGCTAAATTTCTAGCGTGGTCGCAAATAAGCTGACCTCTCGATTTTTCAGTGCTTTTGGCATTGTGTCAGCGAAGTTTGTAGACGTCATTTATGTATTTTGTCGCATCTCTGGAAGCAAAAAGCATGGACCGATGTTGTAAATAACCGACGTTTCAGGGGTGCTTTTTTTCCCTTCACAAAATTTTCCTGTAACCGAAAAACGGAAAACATTTTTGGGCAAAAATTTCCCCAATGTTTTGTGCGTCCTCTTTACCTTCCTATACCCCTGGCTAGAGCGATTGCACCGAGTAGTGGGACTGGGAGATCTTTTTGGATAGGGACTATGATCTCTGGTAGCCAACGGATGATAGTCAGTGGGAGATGGCAGGGTCAATGTTTTCTCATATCGATGATTAGGTCTGCTCATATTTGATATCACTTGGTGTTACGCTGAGGTAGAACATGGTGAAAGGAAGACGGTTTGGTGCATTTTATGCGCGGATTCAGTTTATACTACAGCACGAAGTACGGGGAACCGGTGTACCGTACCGGATATGGAAAGAGGTAAACAAGGCAAATTTACCGTGATGCTGATGATGGCTTGGGTTTAAAAGCATTTCTGCAGAACGTAACGTGTCAGCTCATCTGCATTCTCTCAACCGAGCAAGGGCAATTTGTGCTCGACAAAAATTTAGTACTAGTTTAGTTAGTTCGTAAATTTCAAAGAAGAGAAAAGGAGTACCTAGAAATACATATTTACATACTGTACGTGTACGCATTTATGTACTATATGTACATATCTACGTACATGTACAGTGTACATTTCGCGACAAGCAAGTGTATGATGTGCATGATAAGAGATAATTTTGCATAGCGTCCCCGTCGTTGCGCATGATAAAACTCGTATTTCATGTCAAACAGTTATCAGATATCAGTGGATGAAAGAGCGACCAAAATACAGAAGAGAAGAGAGAGCAGACCAAAGCTCAAGTCTGTAGACGGACTGAAAATTCCCTTTAGCGGTTCATGATCAAAAAGCTAATGAATAAGACGCACTGTTCCATTCTCTCTCAATCGGACCGAGCAGCTAATGACAAAAGTAGGTACGCAGGTACCGCAACCGTAGTACGTAAGGTATACATAACATACACGTCATACAGTACGTACATGTAGGAGAAGAATGTCAATCAAATCAGTCCATTTATAGCATTTTATTCAAAACTTATGAAGGTACATAGTACAGTACATACATACTGTAAAACAGTAACTGGAAAAAAAGAACTTCACCAGCTAGCTTACCGTATACTACTTCTACGGCAGCAAAAACGTCGTCATTTTCCAGTCAATACTTTTACCGGCACAAAAAATAGAGAAAAATGAGATGAAACTAAACTACTGTATGTACCCTTATGCCCTGGGTACAGTACGTACGTACATTGGAACGTACATCGTACATATTCTACATACGTGTATGAACGTTACGTACGTTACAGTACATTAGATTGTATTGTACATATACCACAGCGCCCGACTTTTCATTCGCGTGCACACTAATTTATGCTTCATCATATTCTTCTTAGGAATCTTTGCTCGATATGAATGTGTCACATAAGAAAAGGTGATTTTGTGGGAAATGTCAACCAACCAGCCGCTATACAGCGAGACATTCCAGTGAGTTGAGCACCTACGTACTATACAGTGGTTTGCGTGCTGAAAGTTTTGACGGGAAACTAAAATACATACTACTGTTTGTACGGTATGTTCTAGGGTAGTTAGATACATACCTCCCTAAGCTAGTGCTATGCATTAGCACTACATACATACTATGCCCTGCCTACCTACGGTGCTTCATTAAGCTAACACCCAAAATTTGTTTGCGCAAGTACTTACACTCAATAGCGAAGCACTACAATCCAAGACAGCAGACAAGCAATCACTTTTCATAGATGCATCGATGCATCAGAACAGAGCAACGAAACAAGCGACATTTTTTTATCTTCCCTAACAGCTGGCTACTGGTAGGCTATTCATGCAGTCATTACATAAAATCCAACATCTATTTTCAGAAAAATTTTTGTGTCGGTCTGATGGTCCTGCGGTTCCAGTAAAAATCAAGTTCTCTACTCTATTCGGTGTTGCACAAAGAAGCACAAAAAGTGTACGCATGTTATGTTTGCACAAAAAAGCGGCGGTAATATTTTATTCTCAAAGAAAAAGGTTGGAGTAGTTTTACTTTTAGTGCAGTGGTGGTACTGTTGTATACCATGCCATTTTTTCGCATCAGATCAGATACCGTATTTACCTGTGCATAGCCCCATGGGGCTATGCAAAAATTGAGAGGTCCTATATGGGGCTATGCATAGGGGGGGGCTATGCATAGGGGGGGGATATGCATAGGACATTTTTTATGTTTTTGCGAGGTGCGCAGAGGCATATTTTTTAGGTCAAAAGCACGTGTTTTAGGGCATAATTGAGGTCAAAACAGGGTTATTCTAGTACAATACACCCCTAAGCAGGCTTATAGGCACCTTAGCTTGGTGTGGGAGTGGCTATGGGTAGCTTATGACCAGCTTATGTAGGTAGGTTCAGGTACCCTACAGTACATATGGGGCTATGCATAGGGGGGGGCTATGCATGGGGCATTTTTTATGTTTTGCCAATATGGGGCTATGCATAGGGGGGGGGCTATGCATAGGGGGGGGGGGGGGGGGCTATGCACAGGTAAATACGGTACGTACTTATGTACGTAGTAGGTACCTAACCTACCCTACCGTATGTACGTAACGTGCGATGATAATAATAAGAATAATTTCTTCATCATTTCTTTTGCGCTCCTAGTACTTTACCTTTACCTTGAGCAGGTCAGTTAGGGGAGGTCATTCAAAAATTACCGCACCACGCAAAAATGTGCACTACATAAGACTTGTGAATTTTGTTTTTTCCGTTACTCCCGTTTCCTCTTTTTGGCGCCTCGTGTCATCTTTTCGACTTACTGTACGTATGTACACGTATAGAGTTTCGTCATTAGCGCCAGTTTTTGTGCTGCCAATCTTTTTGGTCATTCAACATGACCACCGACAAAAGTTTAGCTTAGACTTTTACCAGGTTAACACTGTGAAACTGTACCGTAGGTATTTTTTATCCATCGCCGTGTGTAATAATGAAATAATCCATCTCATCTCAACTTTCCTTCCTTTGCCGTCTGTCAAATCCGATTGTTGAGTTTGCATCCTTGACGCCAAAACCCGTCACACGCCGCGTCGAAAACAATTTTTGCGGTTTTATATTCCACTGTCTGAGAATAATTGTTCCCGCCCCGATACTGTAATGGTTATTGGCCGGATAATGAGAAGAACTCTCTGCTGAGAAAGATGGGGTGGCGGTTCTCTCTTCTGCATGTGCATCTCTGCGCGCTAAGCAGCGGACGTGAAAACCACTCCCCTAACATCACTCTTTCCTTTCCCGCATGCCGCTCTCCTCTGTCTCCATAAAGGTATGGTAACGCGAGATAATTCGGGCGGGACCGAGGGTAAGTTCGGGTCACCGAAACATACAGCAGCCCTATGTACGCGTGTACTCCGCGGTACTGTGTATGTATTGGAAAGAGGTGCAGAATTGCTTCAACCTCTGCTCGTGAACTGTGGCCCGAATTTCCCCCGACCCAAATTTCCGCGCACAATCCTACATACGTTTAAAAGGTTAAAGAGGCGGATTATTGCCACCTTTTGTCGGACGAGAGTACGGGAAAGCGGCGGTAATATTTTCTTCTCCAAAAAAGGTTGGAGGAGTTTTTCTTTTTTTATTCGACCGATGGTACAGTGGTTGGTGCTGTTGTATACCATACCTATTATGCAACAGATGCTTGTAAATTATTATGGGAATGTACGATGTCTTTGTGCCTGCTCATCATAAGCGTGCCAGACCGAAGAAAAGTTCGAATAAGAGCTTCTTATTTCCCCTGTACTCGAGTTCGGTGTACAACACTGGTGTCAACTCGCTCTCTCAGAATATTGAGTTAAGTTGAGTTAGATTTACTCGGGTTGTCATTTTCCCGAGTTAAGTTGAGTAACTTACTCGCTCTAACCTCAGCTGAGTCGGGTTAGCCCAAAATCTTGCGAGTTACTCGAGTAAGTACTGTCGAGTAAGTACTGGCTGAAAATGTCAAAACGAAAAGAACATACGTACGTCATCATGCTGAATGTCCCGAAAATATTGTATTTTTAGCTGCAGGCGACGTCGTTTTCGTCTTCTTTGCCACCGACATTGCTAATGCATTCGATAATACTGCAAGACGAAAAGCAACCGCTGTATACTGGGACGGAGTGAAGAATGTTTTAATTCTCAAGTTGTACCGTCCGCTTTTGTTGCTGCCGCGTTTATGTTTGAGTGCGCGCTGCTGCTTTGTATGCGCATGTACGTGCACGCCGTTTACAACAATATGGCGTAACTCGGGTTAACTTACTCGAGTAAGTACTGGGTAAGTATGGAATGCTTGACTCGAGTTAGTATGGCAGTACTTACTCGCTGTTTCTAAAATTTTACCCGAGTTAGAAGCAACAACAGTCAATACCGAGTTAAGTCGAGTTAGATAACTCACTGACTGCATTTTTCCGAGTTAAGTTAAGTTAAATAACTCGGGCAAAAATCGCCTGAGTTACTCGAGTAAAGTAACTCAAATTTTTACTCTGACACCAGTGGTGTACAACGGTAATAATGATGAGGGAGATTGTTGCGTTTTGACAAAATTTGCAGCTCTGATGCCGATGGAAACAACGGTAAGAATACTCGTCAATTAAAAATAGATTAAAATTAAATAAAGTTACAAATTTTTACAAAATCTGCTCTGCCTTGGCGGCAGGTTGTTTTTTTGTAGCCGTATCCTTTTTTACGCTTATCAGAAACGGACTTCTCACACTAGCAGCTGATTTTGCTATGAAAAGACTACATTCTACGCGCAGCACAAGTCATATATATACATGATAGTATACATACTGTGTATATATGTGTAGTGTACGTATACGTACGTGTAGTACACACATTCATGTCCCCTATACTTCCTATGTAGTACGTCGTTGCGGTGAGTTCGGTTTGCTTTTTCACTGTAGCCAATCCATTCGCTCAATCCACCCGACACCGGACGAAAAAAGAACCATTGTCTATTTCAGACCGATGGTCCTTTCGCATGTAGTACTACATAGATCTCTCATCCACCGTACTAAATCAAAACTCCGCCATGGTTTACGCTGCCCTCAATTTTTTTCACGCTTTTCTGACCGCATATTTTATTTAGTTTCTGGTAGCCTACCCTACCTGATTTCTATCCATGTAGCGACTAGCGAGCGAGATTTTTATAGCTGTCTGTCCAACATAATGGTACTACTGTACGTAGACAAGTCGGAAACGACGCATTTCACTGTCGAGTCCATTTGGGAATAATAATACCGTGACCTGCTGTCTCTGCATGATGCCACGTACATACTTAACGCAATGCCCCCTCGCCGTGTCATGGACCCCGATTTGCATTCCCCCAAGCTACGTATGCGCAACATTAGTACACGCATCTCGTACATACGTACACACGCACGCTGAGTAAAGAATGCATGCAAACCCTGTGGGGCCTATTATTATTATTATATTGACCAGAGGATGGGGAGAGACACGTACTTATTCGTGCATGCAATGCATGCATGTACTTTATTCATGTTTATGTGTGTCATGATTTGGGTATGAATGCAATTGTGTTGGTTCATTTCCGATTCCAATATCGTCGAATATCGCGCATTTGCAAGACTGGCAAAGATAAGCGCACTTGGCTAGATAAATGGTGCCCAGCGCATGAAAATTATTCGTTTCCATTACACCTGGAACCTAAACAGTACATAAGTATACAGTACCTTGTACGACTTGTGGATTTGCGCTTTTGGGCTGCACGTGACCTTGCTGCTTACACCACAACACTTTGAAGATACCTACGGGAAGCTACGTACATAGAGACTACTATCTGGAGGCGCTTTTGTTCCGCTTCATATCCCTTTGTTTTGAATTAAACTGCAGAAAAGATTTCATCGTGGATTTCATTTCGTTATCGTGGAGCAGAAAAGAAAGCTAATCTGAAAAGATTTATCTCAAAATGGATGAGGTTACTGTTGCTACCACCACAGGAAGCACCTCAGCAATTACTGAGGATTCTGGTTCAAAAATTGAAAATTCTTCCCTGGATTCTAATGTGAACGCATCTGAAACATTAGAAGAACTGGCGATTCAGACGACCGGAATTTCGCCGACAACCGACGAGCGATCTGCCGCCGATTTCGAAAATAAATTTTTGCTGAGAAAATGCAAGCTTTGGGTGAGAAAATTTTGTGGTTCGTGCCCTAAAATCAAGGCAGGCTTCGGCTTTAGACCTTGTAGACTTAGGCTTTTGGTATACTACGTGCTTGGCTTTTGGCTTTTGGTACTTTGGCTAAGGCTAAAAAGCTTGGCTATACGAGGAATTTTTGGTGTATGCCTCAACCAATAGGATGCGGGAGCGATATGCTACAGTGTTCGCTATGACACGTATGTAGGTGTACATACGTACGCACGTGTGTTTTGGTAAGTGTAGGCTATAAATGTTTATTTTACGTGTACAATACGCTACGCATGCAATAATAGTATGTAATGTTCGTAACGTACGTATGTAATGCCCAAATTGCGGAGCAAGCAAACGTCCACCTACGACCTTCGCTGACCTTTTTTCTCACATGTCTGTCTGACCGCCCCAGTCATACATACCCTAAGGTACAGTATACAGGGTGTCCCACGTAGACCTATCGAACGGTCCAGCCTTATAACTTCCGTATTACATGAGATATCATGCTGAAATTTTGTCCCCAGAAACCCAAGAAAATACCATTTGTTGTGGCAAAATTTGAGCCAGATAGGTCAAGTAGGAATGAAAATACGAGCTTGCAAATTTGAGACCACGTTTTTCAACATTTTGAAATCAGTGGTGCCAATAATGACCTTGACAGCTCCTTGAAGGCAGTTATGAGCTGCATATCGCCTATATTTTTGAATCCTTTGTGTTCTGGACTGTGATGACGTTCAGCCAGTTTTGTTTGGCCATGTTGCCGTGTTGGATGAGCTGCTTGACCATGTTGAGCAGAAGATTACAATCTTATAACCATGCTAAGTGCGGAAAATGCGAAAAACAGGGTCCAACATTTCCAAGCCTGTAATTTCACCCCTAGTTGAGATATCTGGCTCAAATTTTGCCACAACAAATGGTATGTTCTTGGGTTTCTGTGGACAAAATTTCAGCATGATATCTCCTGTAATACGGAAGTTACAAGGCTGGACCGTTCGATAGGTCTACGTGGGACACCCTGTGGTATACTATCTACATATCCTTCGGGTACCACACTTCGCAATAAAACCCCGCGCTCATGATGAGATGATAGTACCTGTCTTTGCCTGTGCGCGCTCTGTACAACGTGTATGTTATGTATGTACATACTGCTAGTACGTGCACATACAAAGTACATACGTGCCTACGTACCTAGATACCTGGCTACGTACCGTCGTGAAAATTCGGTCCCTTCTTTTCGCTTTCTTAGTGCTCGCATAATGGTTGCGACCATTCAATATCCATGATGGGTGTTCTCTTTCTCCTGTCGTCTTCCTTGACCTTTTCTAGTCTGCTGTCCGACACGACACGGCGCATTTTATTCGTGTTTTCTTTCCTGTCCCCTCTCCACCTATCGCCACCTCAGAAACAACAATAACTTTCACCAAACCCGAAAAGTGCGTGGTTGCATAGTAGGGTACTGTGGGGTAAACCCGACCATGGGTAAACCCGGCCACCTATGGTCATTTGAAATTGCTGTTTCCATAAGTGATGAACCAAGTTAGGGAATCGATTGATGTCCTATTTGTCTCAATCGGTCAATTGGTTGTTGAGGCTCTCTAACTTACGTGGCCGAATTTACCCCATAGTACCCTATATACTGTACATACTAGGTACGTACGTGTCTGTACGGTATGTTGCACGGACACGCAATACGCCGCATTCTATGAGGACGTAACATTTTTTGAAAAGTCGGAGATGTCGGGGATGAAGATACCATTTCGTGTGGCCGCAGACGAAAAATAATCTCAAGTTTTTGTCCGCGAGAAAGAAGACATTATTTCGTTTGATTTTCCCTGTTCGTCCTCGCGCTTTTTGGATTTACGACAAATAACTTTATGCCTGTCCGTCGTTATGTACCGTTTGTATGTATGTACAGTTTATGTACAGAAAGTTTTGTACGTATTGTCCCTGAACGAACATTCAGGGGCATGCCAGCCAATGTAGAAAGTCAATCAAGGTCACGCCAAGATCGAGATTGGTGATGCCAAGATTTGTTCTGAAGATGTAAAAGAACGTGTGCTGTACAGTTGCGGAACTGAGATATTTGAGATTTTTTGAGACAAAAGTAAAATTATTGAGAGTGAAATTTGTGGGACGTTGGGAGACAATAAATTTTGAGGCGGGGAACTACATATTTCGCTTCGTTTTTTCGCGGCCTTGACTGATGTAAATAAATAAATAAATAAATAAATAAATAAATAAATAAATAAATAAATAAATAAATAAATAAATAAATAAATAAATAAATAAATAAATAAGCCAAAATAAATAAGTAAAATATAAATAGAAAAA